>CM067369.1:269093839-269341339 GCA_034401795.1 Chaetoderma sp. LZ-2023a | reverse complement strand
TTGATATTTGTCATATACGTGTATAAATTATACTTCTATTTATTAATAAAATAAAATCATTGGCGAACGTGTTAATACTTCAGAAAGCTGCATTTCCGTTCCATACATGTCCCATAGAGAATGTATGGGAGCAATATTCGGTCAGCGACTGCTCCTAGGATTTTTTCCAGATCATCTTGAAACCTAACATATTTCTAGGATCTGTTGTTCCACAAGTTGACCCTAAAATTCTTTTCGGTTCAGTCACCAGTTTTTGAGAAAGTGCTGCATAAAAACAATTATTTGACATCATGAGAATTCTTACTTCTGTCCCTGTCTGTGGGTTGACATTTTTTGCATACCTAGATACCAGAGGTTACTATTGCTCACTAAAATAAAATCGTTAGTGAACATATTACCATTTCTATTATTGCAAATCTGTACACTAAACAATATTTCCATAATTTGCTGATAGACGACGGAATTATGGCTGGGGTGTTTCAATATTTAGATCACCTGATCCGGGACTGAATTGCCTCTCAGACAGCATTTACAGAACTTCGATATCCCAAACGGTTCATGAGATATTGAGATGTTTGTATCGTAGACAAATATGTCAATAGGGAATGAATTGGAAATTGACTTGATGATAAATTACACAGTTTTGGAAATATCATATCTAAACTTTGTACATTTCTTTTACGCACCAGGTATGTATAGATCATCAACAGAAATTGAATTTGTTGTATGGTTCCCGAGAATTCCACGTTTTCTTGTCCAAAAAGTCAAATTGGAAATGTACGGGAGTGCTATTCGGACAGCAACTTGTCCTAGAGTTTCTTGCAGATCATGGAAAAACTTAACAGACTTCTACAATCTGTTAACCCGCATCTGACATCTACATATTTTCCCGGTCCATCGAGCACTATTTGCGATTTCTAGCCTCCAAACTTGAGACACTTTCAGTAAACCTTAAAGCCTGGGTTGTTTTTATTTTTCTTTTGGATACAGTGAATAATTTCCGAGGAATACGATTATCCATGCCCAAAATGCCCCATATGAAATGTACTCTGTTACATTTTCAATATTGAATTCACTCAATCAATTTCAACAGGTAAAGGGAGGTAATTCATGCCAAAAACAAAAATTGGTCAGTTTTCTGCATGAATTGCCTCCCTTTACCTTTAATTCATTAGTTTCTCCTTTACTTGACATTTAATGCCATTTTCCTTCATTTTGGTAAAAATTTCACTATAGAAAATCAGGACACACTATTTTATACTTTAGGGACAAGGCTTTCGGTTTTCAAGAAATCAGCTTTTCCATACCCTGTGTAAAACTATGGGAATTTCAGCTATAGATCTTTGAACTGGGACAACACTTAGACTTTTTATCAGATCAGCATCAGACATGTTCAATGATCATGTGAGAAGAGGGCTTATAATACTCCTTAATGCCCAGGCATCGCAGATTGACAGTTACTTCAGTAAATGTGTTCGAGTTAATTCTTATGAACTGTTATGACAATTGTTTTTGCATTTTAAATGTACATGTCTGACATCCGATCCGTCCAATATGTGTGCTGTTAACGTCAGCAGAAAGCACATGATCATATTGCAATTTATCATGCCTAAGATCCATCAGTTGGTGATATCAAATACATAATATAGGCTAAGTGGGATATCTAGAGGAGACTAACGAGTGGTGGATATTACAATATTATATCTGCCCTGTAGGTGGGGCTTAGATATACACCTTCCGTATCCTCTGCGTGTCGTAAGAGGCGACTAAAGAAGGTAAGGGTGAGGTAACCCTGACAGAAACCTCGAGTGCTGAAGACGGAGGTTCCAGGCCGCACGGCGCACTCTAATAAACCATGGATACACGCACTTAACGCATATGATCATGTCGATAGTCACTCACAGGACTGGCGGTATGATCAGCGAACGAAAAGAAGAAGAACAATGTGTGTCAAAATATGCACATTTCCATCAGATTATTAATCAACAACAATATCAACATCATCAACAGCTCGTGCAACTATCATTCCCACGGTCCTAACTGGTCCTCACCAAGTGTAACACGTCCATGTTTATTCTAGGTCAGGATTCCATATGATTATGGCAAGGATGATGTCGCCAATCCTGACTATGTGGTGCATCCAAGATGTGCGCCATTTTCTTTCGTTTGATCCACGTCTATGTGAGCATTCTACTGTTCAGTGGATTATGTTGATTATCCCCGTCTGAGTAGCAAATGTGTTCATAAGCATAGCATTTCTGCCAAGGGAATATTTTGAATTTTCCCAATGTCGCTCTTATTCGCCAATTCGTGCATAATGACGTCCCATGTGGGATAATATGAGTAGTAATGGGTGTGGCTGATCGTTATTGTTCTTCTCCTCAGGAGGTCTTGTATAACAATCGTAGGCGCAACAATGGCGATCGTAGGCACACAAAGGAAGAACAATGGCGATCGTACGCACAAGTTTTTGAGAACAATGGCGCGCAGCCCCACATGATTTAGAGATTTGAGAACAATGCTGATCATCCGCGCACACTTGAGAATCTATATTTAGTATATGTGAATCATAGCAAATCCCTGTTGTCCATCCAATTTCTTGCTGAAAGTTTTAACCCATCAAGGTTTGAATATTACGTTTTAACTTAGCCGCACGCGGCCCCGCCCTCCGACACCCCTCCGTGGTACTGTAAGGTAAAGATAATGAAGTTTAAGAGGGGGTCTGATAATAGGAGGTAAAATAGAGTTTAAGAGTTGGTCTAATAAGGGAGGTCTATGAGGAGGGTGATGAGTAAGAGGCTGATGAGGCTAGCATTCTTGCTCAGTAGAAGTTAGTTTTGAGGTTGATGCTAGAGCAGTTATTTACAAGGCAATGCACGATGTACTAATATTTTGAAAATAATTTGACTGCTTGCGTCAGTTGAGGCTGAATGCTATAGCATTCCTCCTCAGTAAAAGTTGCCGGTTGGTTTTGAGGGCGATGCTAGCATAGCTGTTTACAAAGTATGCATGATGTACGAATATTTTCAAAAGAATTTGACTGCCTGTGTCATTATTAAAAATCATTACTCGAAATATTTATCAGTAGATCCCTTTAATGACTGCCTCATCACACGTTTTATTATGTTTTTTTAACCCCGCTATCTACCAGTAAATGTCTATGGATAATTGTACCATATGAATATTTTGAAAACCATTTGTCTTAACATGATCAAATTGTTTCCCAAATATTTAGCTGCAACACCACGCAATTACTTTGTCTGGTGCGAAATTTCGATGGCATGATGCATTTAAGCCACTAAACTGTATTAGTAAACTATGTACATGCTGAATATTTTGAAAAAACGATTTGACTGATCGCTTAACCGGCCTTACACGCAAATTGCTTTTAAATACTTAGTAGTTGAAATGGTTTTTGCAATAAAGTCAGTCATTTTAGATTTTGTGTCTGCTGGATGTTAGTGTCATGTTTAAAATGTCTGCATTATGTCTCTAAAGGTAACACGCATTTATGGAATTGTTTGTCAAGGGGATCACTCCGTATATTAAAAAGATTATTTGTCGTGTATGGCATAAAGTTTTACCATTCATCAGTGTCGCATTCAATTTTCTTCATATTCATATTTGTAGACCAAGAGAAGACTATTTTTGAAAATGTATGATTGGAATGACTGGCAGTACTGGCTATCCATTTGTCTAGACATTGCACCAGCAAACACCACACACCCAGCAAGCACAACCACCACAACCACCATCATCATCACCATCACCCACCGCCACCACCACCACCACCACCACCACCACCACCACCACCACCACCACCACCACCACCACCACCACCACCACCAGCATCAACACCAACACCCACCACCTTCACAACAGCCGCCACTAGCACCAGCATCAGCACACGCCACCATCACCACCACCATCATCAATACCACCACCTACCCACCACCTTCACCACCACCGCCACTAGCACCACCAGAACCACCACCACCACCACCACCACCACCATCATCACCACCAAAACACACCATCATCACCCCCACCAGCATCAGCACCACCACCCACCCACCACCTTCACCACCACCGCCACTGGCACCACCACTACCGCCAGGACTGTCATACAACACCAACCACTAAGCACCATCATCACCACCACCAGCATCAACACCACCAACCACCATCTTCACCACTACCGCCACTAGCACCACCACCAGTACCACTACCACCAGTACCGATATCCACTACCAACCACTAAGCACCACCACCACCACTACGACCTAAAACCAACACCATGCATTAACCCCACCACCAACATCCACCAACCCGCCAAGCCATAGCGAATTTCATCATATTCATACTTGCAGCCTAGAGAAGCATCCGAATGACTAACTATGAGAGCTATCCATTTGTCTAGACATTGTGGTCTGAATGTGTGAGAGCTTGGTGTCTGAAAAATGGTATATAGGTTGGATAGGGTATGTCAATGAGGGTTTAATATAGGTCTCACTCGTATGCACACATGCTAATATGTGATACTGCTAGTTATATGTTGTGCCCTTGTGCATGTGTAGGTGTATGCATGCCGTGGTGTGCGCCCTTGTGCACATGCGTGTGTCAGAAGACTATTTTTGAAAATTTATCATTGGAATGACTGGCTCTGCTGGCTATCCATTTGTCTAGACATTGCGACAGCAAACACCACCCAGAAACTACCCATCACTGCCACCACATCATCATCATCATCATCATCACCAACACCCACCACCACCACCAGCATCAACACCATCAGCCACCACCTTCTCCACCACCAGCACCACTAGCACCACCACCAGCACCACTACCACCATCCACCACCGCATGTTGCAGATTGTGACCGCTTGTTGTGGATTGTGGCAGCATGTTGGGGATTTGCGGGTGCATGTTGCAGGTTTGCATGCGCATGTTGCGGATTTGTGGGCACATGTTGTGGATGGCAACAAGTGTATGCACATGTCTGAACACACCTAAATGCTGGCCGCATGTTGCAGATTTGCGGGTGCATGTTGCAGATTGCGGCCGCATGTTGCAGATTGTGGCAGTATGTTGCGGATATGCGGGCCCATGTTGCGGATGGCAACAAGTGTATGTACATGCCTGAACACACATACATGTCAAAATGTATGCGTACATGTGCGGCCAGATATTGCAGATCGGTGGCCGCATGTCGCGGATTTGCAGCCGCATGTTGTGGATTGCGACTGCATGTTGAGGATTGTGACCTCCTGTTGAGGAATTGCGGCTGCATGTTGCAGATGTGTGGTCGCATGTTGCGGATTTTGCGGGTGCATGTTGTCGATTGTGGCAGCATGTTGCAGATTGTGGCAGCATGTTGCAGATTTGTGAGTGCATGTAGCTGATGTGTGGGCACACGTTGCAGATGATAATAAGTGTATGTACATGCCTGAAAACACATACATGACAAAATCCATGTGTACATGTACTGCCGTATGCGGACCACATGTTGTGGATTGTGGCCACATGTTGCAGATTACGGCCACATGTTGCAGGTTTGCGGGTGCATGTTGCAGATTTGCGTGGGCATGTTGCTGGATTTCTGGACGCATGTTGCGGATTTGCAGGCGCATGTTGCAGATTTGCGGCCACAGTACATATAATCCTATAAATGTTACAAATTCAATCCGGTTTCTCATTCCAGTTTAAACATTGCAAAGTGGTTGGACATGTAAATCCAGAGTAGTTAGGTAGCCTTAGGCAGTCAGATTTCTTTGAAGAACCTTGTAACTTGAACACTTGCTAGATTTATCCTATAATCAATATACCGAGACATAAATGTTTTAAATGTAATGACCTGAAGTGGCATAAGATCCAATTCCATAGCGATGAAGATAGCAAAAATCTAGACAGTGAAGATGAAGAAATGACAGAGATGAATAGTGAAGATGATGAGCCAGCGGAGTCGGAGAATGAAGTCGGTGATGACTCAGCAGAGTCTGAGAGTGAAGATGAAGGTGAAGGTGAAAAAGAAGACATAGACAATGAGGAACTAGTTACCATATTCCAACATATTAAGCAGGTCTTGGACGCTTAATAATTAGGTTTAGAAGATGAGGATGGTGAAGACCCAAATGGTGCAGGCAATGTGTCTATTTCCATATATGTTAATGCTTTAGTTACAAAGTGTATAGACATAATGTTCCAGTGCATTGGGAAACTAAAGATTTTATCACCGAGGGGTACGCATATGATGAAGCAGTCTTCTCAGCTTTTCGAAAAAGAGAGTTTCTGATCAAGAAGTACATAAGGAACCATCTAGATGCTGAAGATAATAATGACGATGATGATGATTCTGTCGGTGATGGATCTGATCCATAAGGAATCAGTCATCGATAAATGGATCTCCAGAACATTGACTATTTGTTTATGCTACAGTAACTATATGTTTTATCTTATGTAATATTTTGTTCAATGTAAAAATATGGATACAAATAAAACTTTGGTTCTTTATGTGCGTGTTGATTTGATGAGTGTAGCTTCCCAGCCGGATCCCCCCACATCCCTCGATATACAAAAATGGAGTGTGTGCTGTTGAACTTGGTGGTGATGGCGGTGGGGTTGGTGGTTGGTGGAAATAGGTATTGTGGGGGATCATGGTGGTGGGGTTAATACGTGGTGGTGGGTGTTGGTGCTTAGTGGGTAGTGGTGCTGGTGGTTATAGAGGGATGGATATCGTGGTGATGGTGGTGGTGTTAGTGGTGGTGATGGTCGTGGTTTTTTCTTCTTTTCGTTCGCTGATCATACTACCAGTCCTGTAAGTGACTATCGACATGATCATAAGCGTTAAGTGCGTGGATCCATGGTTTATTAGAGTGCGCCGTGCGGCCTGGAACCTCCATCTTCAGCACTCGAGGTTTCTGTCAGGGTTACCTCACCCTTACCTCCTTTAGTCGCCTCTTACGACACACAGAGGATACGGAAGGTGTATTCTAAGCCCCACCTACAGGGCAAATGGTCGTGGTGATGGTCGGTATTGGTAGTAGGTGGTGGCGACCACAGTATCTAGATAATGGTTAGCCACGTATATTATGTTTGTCGTCGGGGGTCTCATTGACTAGGTACTCATAATGCATCCATACTGTGTGTACCCGGACATGGTAACTTTTCATAGTTTTATTACCTTTAACTGGCTGACTGGCGAGGTGCTACATACATTCCAGGGATCTACATCCTAGCTAAATATTTTGGAAACGTTTTGAGCAAAAGTTGATGCTAACACTGCAGTCAACTTATTTTCAAAACATTCACTAAATATCCTGCATACGATTTGATAGAAAGTTGTTGCTAACACCACAGTCAAATTATTTTCAAAATATTCATACAAAAACAATGCACTATGCCGGCTGATGCCTTGTAAACAAGTATGCTAGTATACCTCATCCCTCATGCAAGGCAGAGTTCGGCCGCGCTAGCATACCTCATCCCTCCTCCTCCTCACTTGTCCGACCTCAATTATGCGACCACCTCTACAGTCATTCCAGGGATGTTATTTTCTGATTTTTCAAACCTAAATCGTGGTGCGTTGGTAGTTTAAGCGAATAGTTGTGATACTAATTTGACATAGGAAGCTACAATTCGCACTAGTGCCTTCATGCGCACAAATGCTTCAAAAAGTGCTGTTCAATATGACAAAATGACATAGGAAGCCACAATTCCGCTTAGTTTCAAAATACTTACTACAACCACGAGGGAGTACAACGACCACCTAATTAATATGTTAAACGATGCAAGGGTGGTCGTCATTATTCGTCAACGATGACTGTCACTTTAAAGACCACTCCTTAAATATGATAGATGCATGATTTTAATCTATATAATATTTTACATACAACACCGCTTGGTTTACATATATATTACCCACATAGCAATGTACTTTGCTCTGTTTATTTGAAAATTAAATGACTGTTAGCAAGCCACACTTAGTTTCATGTTTGAGGGTTTTAGATGAAGGTTAACGCATTTGCATACAAATTGAAGGATTAAAAGCGAATCATAGGTGCATTATGCACAATAACGAGGTGGTCAGAGAAAACATATTTCCCTGGATACTTTTTTAACACAGACTGATTAGATGCGCGCTAACCATTTAACAAACTGATCCATCGTGTCTAGCTATTTTCTCCTGCATGTATGTGTCATTATATGGAGGCCAGTATGCTACAGTTTTTAATAGGTCGATAGTCATCTCACGTGATATTCCTTATATTCTTTCTAGTAGAACAATGTAGTATAAATGTAAATGTTAATGTACATTCTGCTAAAATAGCAAGCAGTACAAACTTTGATGGATCTGACACTGAGTATGTGCGATGTCGTTTGTGCTCCATCGACATCCATGACACCAGATGCTGATGGTCGAAACATGAGAGGATATGTAGGCGTATGATCAAGAAAACAGAACCCAAGGAGATGGTTTACACCTGCAATGAGTGCTATTGTCTATTACCAATCAAACAGTATCTGCATGGGTGTCCTATAATCGGTGATACTCCGACTGATATACAAAAATCAAACATGGCACAGTTTGTTACCAAACTGACAACCATGCCTGTGCGGATCTGCGAAGTCTGAGAACTATCTCAAAACATGGCCCTTTTCAGGGCCCACAAATCGTTCGAAAGAGAACTCTTTATCTTTTCAAAGAATAAAAAATGTAATACAATTTTTACACATAACAACCCTCTTCACACATGCATGCACAAGAACACATTCTGATCAGTCAAAAGTGGACGATTGACGATACTGTTCTAAATGGGCATCTGTACGCTATTGTCCGTGGTCGATTAATGCATTGACGTTGGCTGGGAATGCATTTTGTTCATATTTTTGAAAATGTAATAATTAAATGACTGCCAATTTAAAGACATAAATACGATAGATAAACCTATCCATATAATAGTATTCAACATCTAAAACTAGGAAAAATTACTGTGTACGTGTCTGATTTTTTTTAATTAAATGTCTGGGAACGCATTTTGTTCATATGTGTATGATTCTTTTGAAAATTAAATGGCTGAGGAACACATTTTGTTCATATTTTTGAAGATTAATAATTAAATGACTTCCACTTTAAAGAATCACCTTAAATATGTAAGATAAAATGATATATATGTATAATATTATACATACAACGTAGATAACTATTTCCCGTGTAACGCAATGCTCTGATTTTTTTTTAAAATTAAATGACTGGGAGTTTGTTCATATATTTAAAAAAATTAATAATTAAATGACTGACGCTTTAAAGACATAAATACGGTAGATAAAACTATCTATATAATATTATACAACATCGATCGTCAATGATGACCATTTCCATAACAATTTTGAAAATTTAATAATTAAATGACTGTCATTTTTTTATGGCTTAAGCCAAAATATTTGTACAGAGATATCACGCAAGACGATACCTCTGTGAATATGCTAGCATACGTCAGCCATCCTCCCCATCCCTCGCGACACCTCTACGAGCGACCACCTTTATGCATTTTCTTAAAGGACTGCCAGGCGAATAAATGCGTGCTCGTGCGCAGAGAACAGTGTCAGGCCGAGGGTGGCTGAGATAGCATTCCTCATCCCTCCTCCTCCACCTCCGTTATCAGACCACCTCTCTAACATAACATCGACTATTAAGTATTTTAAAACAAATTCATTCAGATCGTTTTCAAAATATTCAGCTACCACTCAAATTATCAAAATATTCAACAACCACTCAAATTATCAAAATATTCAGCAACAAATTATCAAAATATTCAGCGACCCATTATCAACAAAATATTCAGCAACCACTCAAATTATCAAAATATTTAGCTACCACTCAAATTATCAAAATATTCAGCAACCACTCAAATTATCAAAATATTCATCACCACTCAAATGACCAAATATTCAGCAACCACTAAAATTATTAAAACATTCAGCAACACTCAACTTATTTTCAAAATTTCATTCGCATCTACCTCCTATTATCAGACCACCTCTTAAACTCTATTATTTTTGCCTTACATACCACAGTACCATGGAGGGGCGACGGAGGAGGGCACGCGCCATTAAGGTAAAATGTAAAATACCAAACTTTTAAGGGTTAAAATTTTCAACAAGAAATTGGATGGACAACAGGTCTTGCCATGATTCACATATACTAAATATAGATTCTCAACTGTGTGCGGATGATCAGCATTGTTCTCAAGTCTCTAAATCGTGTGGAGCTGAGCGACATTGTTCTCAGAAACGTATGCGTACGATTGTCATTGTTCTTCCTTTGTGTGCCTAGGATCGCCATTGGTGTGCCTACAATCGCCATTGTTCTACAAGACCTCCTGCGGAGAACAATAACGATCAGCCCCACCAATTACTACTAATATGCATTATACACGTTCCATCCACTAGCTGAGTACAATGAGGCCTTAGGTCCCAGCATGCTGATACCTGTCCAATCACAAACACGGGTCAGTGCGTCAAAGCGACCATGCATATTGCCTAGCGGGTAACGGTTCGTTCGATTTGTTCAGAGGTTGGATGGGTGGGCCTTGGAGTTTTTATTAACATCTCAATCATCTGTGCTGCAACCACTTTTTATATATTCTATTTTATGTCCTTGCTAATCAAAGCCTGGCAATGTGAGCATTAATTGGTGCACAACAGAGTACGCAGTTATATTACTCACAGAACATATACACCATCAGCCTGGATTAACAATCTTACCGCTGGCTGTAGGCATGCACTACAGATTATGGAGGTTGAATGACCGGGATCAGATCTATAACTCAGGAATCTGACAGCATACTCAATTACATCACATGTAGGATGATGTCACGCTACATGTGATGTGTCACGCTCCACCAAGAACATTGACATAAGATTCAAGTGTCTGAATTGTATAGCTTTATTATTCCATAAACATGTGTTTGAATACTTTGGTATTAATAGACAGCAACAACACCCAGTCAAATTAGTGTCCATGTAGTCACCAGCTTATACACACACATACACACGCACGCACGTACACACGCACGCACGCACGCACGCACGCACGCACGCTCGCACGCACGCACGCACGCACGCACGCACGCACGCACACACGCGCGCGCGCACGCACGTACACGCACACACACACACTACTCCTACGACCCCCACGACCTCCCACCCACCCTACCACTCACAAACACGCACGTACCTAATGACCTATGGTTAACCATATCATTACTTTGCTGAATGAGA
Organism: Chaetoderma sp. LZ-2023a; assembly: GCA_034401795.1. Classification (NCBI taxonomy): domain Eukaryota; kingdom Metazoa; phylum Mollusca; class Caudofoveata; order Chaetodermatida; family Chaetodermatidae; genus Chaetoderma; species Chaetoderma sp. LZ-2023a. The sequence goes on along the minus strand of CM067369.1, from coordinate 269,330,059 downwards.
GTGCTTTCCGTTTAATTCAGCCGCACATGATATCTGTTTTGACAATATTTTAAATAGCATGATGACTGGAGGTTATTGTTACCAAACTTCCAGACACATCAGCTAAAAACGTTCAGCAAATTATGTTGCTCTTTCAACGATAATATTGTCATTCACTTTATTGAAAACACAGGTTTGGTGAATACCGAGCAAAATATTCACGACCCATATTTGTAAGATGACCCTCTATCAGTACATTGCCACATCATTATAATCGCGGCATTAGTCGGCAAGCTTTAGCATGCTGAATCATTGACATTGCAAAGTCATGGCCGAGTTAATGTGTGTCATTTGTGTTCATCACAATCATGAGAATGGTGGAATAGCAAGCCTATCCTTCAAGCTTAGCTCACAATCATATATCAATGTTGGGCTATGATAAGCATGGGTCTGTGATTTCGAGTCTTTTTATTACAGCTTTGAGAATGTGTACATTCTACACCAGATTGGCGCTTGTCGTAGTTTACCCGGATGATGGAGTGTAGCAAAGGTTACAGCTAGTATTATCTCTCTGGGAGCATTATGAGTTGACAATAAAATTACAATCAATCATCCTCTAACAATTGATTCAATGTCTATGAGAAAGTCTGAGAAGAGAGCCCAGGTCCCGCGCATTATTCGAGGCGAATGAGTTCTTTAGTCTAATCAGTCATGAAGCTTCCCTTGATCAGGCGAACCTGTCACACACATAAAGGATAAATCTGGTCACTGTTAGAAATCCACTATCGGATAGGATACCTCTGCAAATCGGCATGCGTGAAGAGAAGGTATGTCTATGGAACTTCCATATCTATGCCATTTTGATTCAGGTTATCATGTAAGGCTCATCAATGGTCTATGCAATTATATATATGAAGCGTCCAATCAGGTTAACCCTTGTAGCGATTACTCCGCATTGCAGGATGATACCATGCAAAGTATATCAAACACTAAAGTATTTTATTACACAGCTGATTATGTTGAAACTAATTTTAATATTGAATCTTGAATCTTGAATCTGTAATTGAACCTTATGCTGCCATATGTAGCAATACCACCCAGTCAAAGTTGAGTTAAAAAATCCAAAATAATATATTCCTTACATCTTAATGTATTTGTCACTTCGGCTCAACAAGTGTTAAAGGATTAAGTGATAGGTCGGTAAAAATGAAACCAGGAGAATAGTAGGTGGGCGGGACATGGTGTGTTCTTTGTCACCAGTGAGGCCGTCCCGCACGAGAGGGCGAGGTGCCCTCGTGAGTTGGCTGATCAGTGTGTTGCGTCCTAGTCCTCCTCGCAGACTGAATTCTAACGTCGTGTCTTGAGTTGGCAGATTGTGCCATAGCAGCCGCCTCATGGCAAGTGCAGTGATAGGAACATTTCTTCAGAGTGGAGGGAGCGGTGATGATGCATGGTGGTAAGTCTATCCTTTTTATCACACCGTTCTTATTCATCATCATCATCATCATCATCATCATCATCATCATCATCATCATCTTATTCTTCTTCTGACATGTGTCCACATGGGGGAAGCTTTCTGCGGCTGTAGTAGTAGGAATATCCTACAGCTGCAATCATCCCTTCTTCACGTGTGCCCAATGTGTCTTGTCCTCCATCCCCCCACGGTAGAGAGATTTGAGAAGAACAATGATGTCTATATTCGCACACTTGAGAATCTATATTTAGTATATGTGAATCATGGTAAAACCTGTTGTCCGTCCAATTTCTTGCTAAAAAATTTAGCCCTTAAAAGTTGGGTATTTTACGCGCACCCCACGCCCCTCCATCGCCCCCCCCCACCGTGGTACTGTGGTATGTAAGGTAAAAAATAATATAGTTTAAGAGGTGGTCTGATAACTTAGGGAAAAATAATAGAGTTTAAGAGGTGGTCTGATAATGGAGGCCTTTGACGAAGGTGAGGAGTAGGAGGCTGATGAGGCTGATGAGGCTAGGATTCTTGCTATAATTTGACTGCGTAATTATTAAAAATCATTTCTCGAAATAGTTATCAGTAGATCCCCTGAATAACTGCGTCGTCATATATTTTATTATGTCTTTTTAACCCCGCGATCTACCGGTAAATGTCTACGGATAATTGTACCGTATGAATATGTTGAAAACGATTTGTCCTAACACGGTCAAATCGTTTCCTAAATATTTTGCTGTAACTCCATACAATTACTTTGTCTTGTGCGAAATTGCCTTGTCACGATGCTTTTAAGCCACTAAATTGTATTAGTAAACTATGTACATGTACATGCTGAATATTTTGAAAAACCCCGATTTGACTGGTGGCTTAACCGACCTTACTCGCAAATTGTTTTTAAATACTTTTTTTGTAATGTTTTAGATTTAATGTGTAAAATGTTGTCAGTATTTCTCTGAGCGTGGCACGTATTTATGGAAGTGTTTGTCAAGCGTATCACTCTGTATGATAAAAAAGATTATTTGCCACGTATGGTTTTAATTTATCCATTCGTCGGCAATAGCCGTGAGATGAATCTTTAATCGAGATACAAACATACCATGTGTTAATAATGACAGAACGTGTTAGTACCTCCCGTCTCGTTCCATGCGTTTTATAGAAATATTCAAAATTACTATTAAATTATCACCTAGGTTACTCACGAGGAGATTTCACTTTGTAGTTGCGAATGCGTACCTCTCTGGACTATTTTTGAATAAATAACAAAATCGCATTATTGTTCGCATTATTGTATCGTTTCCTGGTCCTTAGCTGAGTGAACATATGTACTAATTCCCTTGGGTCAATTATTAGAATATCACATTTTGGCGTTAGAGCTTTTGCATATTTATGATGTGTTCGTGCATTGCTCATATTAACATTAAACAGGGCCGCTTCATTCACTTTAATGGCAGCTGATGTTAGATTGTGTCTATGCCAGCTACCTTGTGAACTAATAATGGCGTTGGTATATTAAGGTACCACACATGACCAATACGAAAGGTGTCACTCATGGTGGAATACGAGGTTGAATGGGCCGGTACCGATGTAATCTGGTTCTGATCCATCACCCATGTCTTAAGTGTGTCCTACGTTCTATCACGTACGCATCCCACATACACGTCCGCACCTGACGCACCAACACGCACACTCACATGTACTGCGCATACCCTCGTGCACGTGATGCCACCCACGTGCTTTACGCCATGCGCGTGATGTCACATGCGTGCCCCTTGTCACCCGTGTATTTTTTCCCTGTCCCCTTCACGTGTACGTCGTGCATGCGTGCGTGCATCTTTTATGCACCTGTTCGCGTGTGGGTGTATGCATGTAACATAATTTTGGTTTTGGTGGCCCCTTCAAAAAGAGGCATATTTCTTTTTTTTTTAATTTGCTTTCACGTAAATGATTAATCTTATTTCTGTGATTGCCATTTTCGTGTATCCGCGCACCACATACATGGACAACATTCATGCCAAAGCTGGCTTTTCATATGCACCCATTTGTTATAATTGCGTTCGTCTGGATCTGCTGGATATTCGCTCCAGCAGTTCTGGATATCATGCATCACCTTATGACATGGTTGCCAAACCGCCAGTTCATGAAACTGATTCCACTCGACACAGCCACACTTAATCGGTGTAGAACCAATCATCCTCCAGTGATCACAATAAAAAGATTCCATTTTTTATTTTGGCAAATTCAAAAAGCTGTATGCCATACTAGTCGCACGCATTTCGCTTTTATAGCTAAAATATGAGCTGTCAGTAAAACCAACTTTCCAATCTGAACACGCCCTTATTTCGGTCACATGGGGTTTTTTCTACCGGTTAAAATTAACATCATCGGATTTCAAAACATAACTATGCCGACAATTGCATGTACACATTGCGCCATGTTTGAATGACATTTTTTATAGAAAACTGGAATTGATACGCAGGGTTCAATTACGGATCGCGTCATATGGTTTCTCTGTATTCAAATATGTCCGCATTTTTTGTCATTGTCACGATGTGAATACGATTAATTTAGGATCTTTGGATCATTGTGGTATGCCTCGCACTCCTGTTACTCCATTGATCGTTAACCATTATCGGCATTCATCCATCGCGGTGTATCAAAATGGTTGTAATTGGGAATGGTGGCTGAGGGGTGAGAAGGGAAAACTAAGAAATAATAACATTTTTTCTTTACAAAATAAATGTGTTTTTATTGACACACGCATTTTTTACGATAAATATTAGTGAAATTTCACGATAATTATAAAAGAAAACATAGCGCATACATTATTATACATTAAACGTGATCATTTTTTTCTCTGTTTATTCAAAATCATGCGCGTCAGACGTTTCACTATAGCGTCATTTTTGTCTCTGTTTCTTAGCACCCATAATATGTGTTTCATTTCTACACCTCTCGAATGATGGTATAAGAAATATACACAATAATATCTGCAAGTTGACATCATGGCTGGTTGAACACGTTCGTTGTTGAAATAATAAACACGCACATTGTATCTATTTTGTACATTTGATATCATTCTTCGATCAGAAGGGCGTCTTCCATAATGATCAAAGTATTAAGCATTTCCATTTCTAGTGTAATAAACTGCCACGCAGTGTTGTCCGGATTTATTCCTGGGATGCGTGTTTATTACTAATAAAGCCGAGCAATATTTTATATGTGTGGGTACATTGTCAATTGGAAAAACACTGAGAAAGTGTTCACGTGTTTTATTGATGCCGAATAATAGATCCTCCATTTCAAATGTATTCAACATATTTGTTAATAATCTGTTAATACGTTAAATGCTGGTCCAATTTCTATTATATTATCACATTCAGCATAGCACATTACATTTGTTGTAGCGGTAAGTGCTTGAGCAAAATGGAAAACCACTCTTAACGAACCAGTGCGTGTAGGGTAGTGATGCTCTGAATCAGCTAGATCCGGCGTAAAATCCCATGTGAACAGCAAGGTTCCATGTCTGAACTATGACTTATTTATCAGGTAGCCTCGGGCATTGAATAATGCACCAGCACTGCTGAATAGTGAGAAATAAGCGTCTGAGTAAATGTCGTTGCTAAACGAAGGGCTTATTGGCGATGTTCTAACCTCTTCTCCATTTATAAAACATGTAGCATAGGTAGTGTTATTGTTATCAAACTTGAACAGATTTTTATGTACCACACCATTATACGCATCATTAGGTACAAAAGCGAATAATACTCTAGTGGGAAACTGATCAATAACTTTATTATCTCTATCGATGCGCATAGCACCACTAGGTGATGTGAAATTATTACACACTACCCTGCAAATATGATATTATGCGCTTGTCTGTCTCAGAGTAACAGCGTGTACTACCAGCAGATCTGCTGATGGAATAACTTTGCGTACAAATAAGTTAGCTGACAATATTTTCAATTTGGGCCTCACTTCTTTTGCAGCCATAATGGTGAACGCATCTTTACTCCTCTGTAGGCGTACTCTCAAAGCAACGGAACCGAGCAGGAATCGGTCAAGCAGAAACATATCGCTGTATATGCAGCCTATTAATTGCACTGGTTTACTCTGAGCCATCATTCTTCTACGTGCTTGAAATCCTAAGTTAGTATCGGCGATATTATTAAATTCTCCAGCATCATCTATTTTCCATCTGGCAAGTTGTAGATGCAAGGATGCTGCATCGCTGCCATAATTTAGTAACGTCTCAATGTGCGAGCGGTAAGCATTATTTTCGTTCACGTCACTGACATGCTTTCCATTCAAAAAAACATCCACTTGCGAGAACATCATATGCAACAGATTATTAGCAGGCGCTAGCAGTGTCTTCTCATCACCATTTCGATCTAGCTTTACTAGCTTAACTTTAATCGAAAGATAAGATTGTGTAAGATCTAAATATCTATCAGCAGCCCCACTGACGTAAATCTCGATTGGTTCACTATCTGATAAACTTGATACAGACTGAAACCGTTCCCATTTTGCAGACTTCAATGTCGTCACTATGGGATGCATCTGAAAAATGTCTAATTCGCTCTTCGAGCACTCGCATATCTGATTAAGTTCTTTTTTGTTAATTAAAGATATTAGCTTGTTTTATTTGATGTCTATTGCGACCCTTCCTCTTCGGTATCGTGCGCATTGACTGAGCATTACCTGTATTATTCCTCTTTTTACGTTTAGGTTGAGGTGGTCTTATACCACCATGCACTGCCGTTACAGCTTGTGGTATCACAGACCTTGCAACACCACGAGCTCTTGATTTTAATGCTGTTTTACATTTTCTCCAGCCATTATGTCCTCAGCTAAGTGCTTGTTTACCTACAGATTTAGCTACATTTTTACGATTGGTATTGCTGAACGTAATAGTCCGCCTAAGATATTACTGAGTCCATGCCCTGATTTGTAATGCGTGCCTACAAAAACTGGAATACGTCCATGGCCCGCTTGACTTGCATAGTAAAGCACCAGTGCTGGAGCGCTCATTCTCCCACTCATCATCATTGTCGTCATCTGAAATGTAGACAGAGTACACTCGGCGATGCTCCGTCCTTGAATGCTACATTGGCGCTAGTTCTATCCATTATAAGTATCCCAATAGTATCGATGTAGTTCTTTGCCACAGAGCGGTATTGAATATCAGGAAACGTCCACTGACATATATCTTACTCTGAGTAGCGGTGCGGAAGTATCGCCTACCACGCTGTGTGAGACTACGTCGCAGTATATATACACGGTCGTCGGACCACCATCACGATTTGAACCAAATGATTCTTTAAAGTCTATAGATCCTATATGTAGTTTTCCTCCTTCGAATCCGATTAAATTTGCTACTTCTCCACCTAATCGTATAGCATAATTATCTTTAACTGTGAGAGAAACGAGATTCACGCGATGCAAGTAAAAATTGAAAAAACCTGTTTCTGTGTCTAAATCTTGTCTTGCTCCCTATCTGTCTACCATATTTTTCTCTGCATATTACCCTTTCGGCACACTGATAAATGGAGCTTCTGTTTGCACAAAATAATATTCGCTTCTACGTGTACGTTTTTTACCGACATTATTTGTTCGATCATTTTGCACATCTTTTCCCAGATCATTTCATGCCCATTTTCTCTGATTGGCAGGACGTGGATTACCAAAACCATCTTTTAAACCTAACGGAAAAGTCGTTGTCTTTTTCTTTTCTATTTCTAACATGCTTACGTCCACTTTGCTAATTTCTTCTGACACATCGCTGCCTATCTTCTTCTTCTTCTTCTCCTTCTTCTTCTTTATCTTGTTCTTATTAAATGCATATATTTGCACAAAACCTTCCTCTGCAATAGTAAGCCAACTCCTCGGATACAGCACACTCGAGAGGCCCACTTCCCATTCACCATCTAATGTTAATGGAGTTTGCATATGAGTTCTATACTCTGATATCTTATTATCTGGAAAGAACTGGGTACTGCTATTGCTCGGAAGGGTTATGTAAAACTGATCCTCGTTCATTCTGAGTTGAATGATATATGGCCGTCTTTATGTGTGGACTAGGCAATATATACACTAGACATCCACTCTAGTGGTCGCCTTGAGTAGGACTGTTTTTAGATTTGTTAAGTTTCTTTGTCTTCTCGACATATATATTTCTCCATGAAATTAACTCAGTACTACGGTTGACTTCAGCAGGAGCCATGCGCGTGCTGGAATGTGTGGTTTTATTGTATGCCATGACTAAACTTGGTAATACATCGATTTACTTTCGTATATTTTTATGTGCCATGTATCGGTATATTCGACCCTTCAGGGTGCGTTGAAAACGCTCTACCATTGCTGCTTTCATTTCATCTTGAGAAGTGTAGAAATGTATTCAATTATCTTTCAAATACGTCTTCATTGCATGGTTTACGAACTAGCCCCCTTTGTCTGTTTGAATAGCGTGTGGGAGATGCTCAGTATGCTCCAATATTGCTTCTAACCGTTTCTTGACTACAGAAGACGTTTTACTAAACAGGCATTCCACCCATGCGTATTTTGCAAGGACATCGACTAGGCATAGCACATATAACATGTTGTTGTTCTCTTTCGCCAGCATACCCATCGAGCACAGATCTGCCTGCCATAGTTCATCGACAGCTGCAACTCTTATTTTTTGCCTGGCGAACTTTGTTCTCCACGGTCTGTGAAGCGTATATACTTCTTGGTATTTTAACCATTTGTCGATCTAGTTACATGGTATTTTACCTTTGAATGCATTATATAGCTTTTCTTTCCCACCAAAAGATGCGGAATGTTTCGGATCGAAATATACTTTTGCCAATTTAGCATCATTCATGACTTATCTAAATTTACCCCCACCAGAAGTGAATGTCCCTTTTACTTCCTGTTGCCCGCCAGAGAACTGTCTGAGTATTCTTTTACTCACGGGCGTATGTGTGTATCCACTGGCGCTCTCATCTTTTTCTGCGCCATTATATATCTGTCTCACCATTTTATCTTGGCCTACAAATCTACGGGGTATGCTTAGGTCACGTAGCAGATTAAGAAACTTTCCCTCAGCTTGATCGCACATACCAGCAAAAAGAGTTGTTCGCCCATGCACTACGACGTTTGCAAGCAGGTCAAGTACATTACTTTTTGGGAAAAACGTACCCTCTATTGTCACTTCGCACACGTCATTAATGTTAAAACGTTCAGGAAACGAACGTAAAATATCAATTACTCGACTGGCTTTTGTCTTGTATGTCCATGGGATGCTGAGGTGGTAGCTGATATTGCTGTCCTTGCGTTTGCTGATAGTAGTGCCCATACTTATCCAATACTTGTGAATACGATTTTGCTTTTTTATTCTCAGTCAGATCGTGTCTGGCTAATGTATTGGATATGTCGTTGTCAAGAGTAATAGCTTTACGTATTGATGGATCTGTCTGTAGCAACGATATTTTACTCTGTTCATTTAAGTTACCTATCAATTCGTCAGGAACTAGCACCATTTTACGTGTATGTTCCATCTTTTCACGTGAACAGTTTACCAATTAATAGCGCTAGCGTACCGATCACCACTGGTAATAAGGCTCCTAAAAATCCACCTGTTTGTAGCAATTTACCTTTACGTGCATATGGCACTCTGCGACTAGTCAGCATACGCATTTTCCCTCTATATTTACTCAGCTACTTGTATCGTGATTTAGTGAGATGAACATTCCCACGTAATACGTTTAGGCATGATTTGAATAGTAAATCCACCAATTCGTTCGAATACTCTTTGATTACATCATTTTTGATTGAAGGCTTTACTTTAGTCAGATATTGCAGCATAGGCAAATGGCATTCCATTTTACGTGATGCCATTTTCCTTAGGTATGTAAACGTAGCAGCCCTCCTTCGGATGAACAGATGAACGTAGTCTGATATTGTCAGGTGTCGTCTGTTTCAAATCTAGGAGTAGATATGAGTGAGGTCCGCGTGTAGCATCCTTATATGATTCGATCAAATACTTTGTATTGCCTGGGTACATCTGATTAGATAAAGAACGAATAGATGATGCATCACGTGGATTCTTAAATAATGCCATGTAGTGACAGTTAACTGATAAGTCACGTTGATTGCGTGACTTGTGAAACAGATTTTGTGCGACAAATATTATGCTACAATTCTCATGGTGAGAACATTTTGTAAATAGGTCAGCCACATTCTCGTCGCATTTACTCATCAAATCGTCGAGTACCACCAATGTTCTGCAACTTATGTCTAGTTTAGCATTCACACCCTCTTTAAATTCAACTTCTTTCGCCAAATCATTACACCCGTCTTGCCATGCACCGTAGCAGTGCACAATCCTCTGTAGGGGGGGGGGGGGGTGCGTAATGGCGTAGGGATCGCCTATTAGTGCTTTTATCATCTCAGTTTTACCGCAGTGCATTGGTCCACAGACAGTCATAGTAAATGGGTGACATAATGCCATATTTCAGTCAAGTGATGTTGCCATTGTGTTGGCACACGCACGTCCACTTATGACTAAGGAGGTATACCTTAGTCGTACGTGAAAGTGTGTGAACCATCACTATGGTAACACTATGATGTAATATGTAGTTACTCTTCTGCGAATACTTTATCAACGTTTACTGGTTAGCAAGCATTAGGAATATAATTGTGACGTCAGATACTCATGACGTAAGAGAAATGCTATGATTGTGACGTCAGATACTCGAGACGTAACTTAAGAGAACTGATATAAGTGTGATGTCAGATACTCGAGACGTAGCTTAAGAGGAATGCTATGACCATGTAAGAATATGATTGTGATGTAACTTATGAGAAATGCTATGATTGTGACGTCAGATACTCGCGATGTAACTTAGGAGAAATTCTATGATCATTTAAGAATATGATTGTGACGTAAAATTAGGAGAAATGCTAGGATTGTGACCGCAGATACTCGAGACGTAACTTAGGAGGAATGCTATGATTGCGACATACAATTAGGAGAAATGCTATGATTGTGACATCATATACTCGAGACGTAACTTAGGAGAAATGCTATGAATATTTGAGAATGTAATTGTGACATCAGATACTTGAGACGTAACTTAGGAGAAATGATATAATTGTGATGTCAGATTCTCGAGACGTAACTTAGGAGAAATGCTATGATCATTTAAGAATATGATTGTGATGCAAAATTATGAGAAATGCTAGGATTGCGACCTCAGATACTCGAGACATAACTTAGGAGAAATGCTATGAACATTTAAGAATATAATTGTGACATCAGATACTTGAGGGGTAACTTAGGAAAAATGATAAAATTGTGACGTCAGATACTTGAGACGTAACTTAGGAGAACTGATATAATTGTGATGTCAGATACTCGAGACGTAGCTTAGGAGAAATGCTATGACCATTTAAGAATATGATTGTGATGTAGCTTATGAGAAATGCTATGATTGTGACGTCAGATACTCGAGACGTAACTTAGGAGGAATGCTATGATTGCGACATACAATTAGGAGAAATGCGATGATTGTGACGTCAGATACTCAAGACGTGACTGAGGAGAAATGCTATGAACATTTAAGTGTATGATTATGACATCAGATACTTGCGCGACGAAGAAGAACAAATCCATGACATCTTTAAATAGTTTAAATAAATGCAGTATTCGGCGAATATTTTACCATGAAATTGAACAAAACCGTATAACGGAGTTTTATTTAAGTGTGCTGAGGTGCATAATGAAATGCGCTATTCATCGAGAGAGAGAGAGAGAGAGAGAGAGAGAGAGAGAGAGAGAGAAAGAGAGAGAGAGAGAGAGAGAGAGCGAGAGAGAGATAGATAGAGAGAGAGAGAGAGAGAGAGGGAGAAAGAGAGAGAGAGAGAGAGAGAGAGAGAGAGAGAGAGATAGAGAGAGCAAGGTGCTAGTACTGAACAAGTGAAATCCAATTTTAAAACCCTTTTTATTAATACTGACATCAATAATACATATCGTTACACAGATACGATTATACGAAATAAAAAATAAATACAACATATTTTCCAAAGCTACGATTGACGAAATAAAACAATTAATTTTGGGGTTTTTTTTTTAAATAAAAAGAAATATAAAGCAATTAAGTAGGCAGGACTTTTTTATGATTTTATTTTTAAATTATCCATGTTTTTAATGCTTAAAATATGGTTAATTTAAAATAGAACTAAATAAATTAATACGCGCATAGAGAAAATATTAATTATAGTTATGGTGATAACATCTGTTTTTCATATATTACATCCACAATACACCTATATCATTCCATCATACACATGCGCTACAGAGCAGTAGAATGGTCATATATATCGTAATGGTAGGCTAGTTTAGCACAAAATTCGGCTTCATCCATTTCTAATAATGCTGCCTCATTATACAGTTCAAAATTGTCAATTAGATTAAGGTCTACATCAATCCCTAGACAAGAATGTTCACGTTGACTCGGATGATTTACTAGACAACCATAACAATCGCGCACAACCAACGAATGTATCTTTTCACACAGCATGAATGCGAATACTTTCTGGCTAATCTTTTGCACATGATCCGTAGGACAATAATGGTGTGGCTGACACATAGTCTTACAATAGTGACACAATTTGTCGATATCATCATCGACGAGATTTAGTTCATCATCGCTTAAAATATCATCGAGGTATATAGTGTCCATAGTAAGCATGGCGTGATTAGACATCTCTGTGGAATCACTAGTGGATGGAATGTCACTCATGCTCTCGCTTTATCTTTTTCACACCGTAAACGCACTGAGGTATCGGGCTAAACAAAACATCACCGCTCACGTCAGGAGGCATGCAAAAGTCTTGCAGGTATAAACCGCTACATGTGTGGTGTGGTTCTGTGTCAGAGAAGAAAAAATAGCATATGTCAATACACTGAAATTCGTCACAGATAGAAATGCGAACAGAATTGTCCAAAGAATATGTAAATAGTATGCCTTCTTTGTTGCAGCACGTTTTACCATGTCTTCAAGATCGGGTTTGATTTGTAACACGCTACTACGCTGAGATATAAACCACGTTTAGTAGGATAACTGGCAGGATGAAACTGTCGTAGATCGATACACCACTTTTCACCAAAACGGATTGTTCTTGCTTTACGCGAATTACGAATATCGCACCAAAACGCAGAGCAGTTTAAATATTTAAAGCAAGGATCAGACGACATCACGGAGAACGAATATTGATAGCACAAAACTGATGCCTTTATATATCATTAGTAACAATAATGATCATCCGCACATGGTTTGAATGCCATCTAGCGAAAATACCATTCACACAATGACATACAGAGGAACACGTGTGATACAATGACGTACATATACGTGCTTAATTTGAACATATGGATAAAGATTGTATTTACGTGGAACAAACAGTGTCTTCTCCCACTCAATGCACACTTTATGAGCGATAACTCGTATGACCAACTTTTAACGAGTACACGACTGAGAGACTCAGTACACTAAAGTCAATTTGTATTATCGCTGGATACGCAAAATATTTTGAAAACTATCTGACTGTAAGTTCATGGCGGATGCCAACAACTTTCAGTCAAAATATGTTTGCAGTAATATAACACTTGAAATGCGTGTGATAACTAAGCATAAGTTATGAATGAGAAAGACATCGATTAATGTAGCTTCGCGACAATAATATGCGAACCCAATGCACTATGTCTATCCCATATTCGGTTAATAAACCCTTGCTGATTTCAGACATGAGTATAATTCTTCCTGCATTAATTATGCCATCTCTTAAAGTGAACTGCATACTCCTCATAAACAATGCACACATCTTATCCTTATCAGCGTTTCACAGCCTAGCAATTTTTGCTATCATAGTGCGGGCAGCTAGTGTGGCTTAGTCGGACATGGATGGCACTGACATTGTTTATGTACTGACTGCTAAATGTGCAATGTTACTGTTTATATTTATATTATGCTAGTGAAACCATATGGTATGTGGCTTAGTCGGACATGGATGGCACTGACATTGTTTATGTACTGACTGCTAAATGTGCAATGTTACTGTTTATATTTATATTATGCTAGTGAAACCATATGGTACTGATGATAAATGTACCAGTTTCAAAATTCGTTTTTTAAAGACGGGTCTGAAAATCTTACTGCTATTTACTGACATAATTCTAAAATGATCAGTGCGTGTGATCTTAGATGGGTAGCTTAGTAATACGCTATTACTATCCGTAATTCCACCATCGTTTATAATTTGATCAATGGATTGTTTCATTGTATCAGAATTAACTTGTTTTGATTGTTCAGTACCCAGTGTTAAACCTTTAACCTTCATTACTTGTTTAACATCGATGGCTCATCATGACGCTTCATTTCATAACTATAGTTTTTTGGACCGAGCGCGCAAAAACTTGCTAATTCGTAATCGGAGGGGATTTCACTCATCCAAGAACCTAGATACCCACTTCGGTCTTGAATGGTCGGCTCACCTTCCCGGGTACTAAATACTACCGAATTCAGATCGTGATAAGCTACATGGCGTCCGAGTAAGGACAAGACTTTGTACAGTTTTATTCGGCCATAAGCTGTCACGAAAGATGCAAGAATACAGTTGGTATTTAATCGTGACTGAACGTACTCATCATTGACCGAATAGGAGGCCATTAGAAGACTATCGTTCAGGAATGTAATGGAGCCTACAGCTTTACTTGTATCATTCCAAAGGAGAGTAGACCTTTACGTACTGATATCATGCTATTCGTGTTATGATCACGAAGAGAAAATCGTCCCCACAAAATATTCAAACATGATTTAGCAACATAGTGCAAACACGGGTTATTTGATATTTTGCAGGGCCGAGCTGTATTCCTTCATGTGTATAATAGTCAGCCACGTAATTCATCTTTTCAATCTTACTACCGACACAATCAGGATAACCGCGACATTCCTGTTTAATTTTCAAAAAACGGTTAATGTATTCCGAAAATAACCCATTGTCGCCATGCCGCTCATATTGCGATGACGCGTGAAAATGCCATACTTCATACATTTTTTAATGACATAACCATTGCACATAGCTAGCTGTAACTCTGGAGTAGTCCATGTTCCGCAAAAACTGTGCTGTTCTTCCGTATGTTCATTTTTACCACATTCGCTGCATAGTACAAACACAAGGCGTGAATTTATTCTAGCAGGTAGCACAGGAAAGTATAAATCATGAGGTGGCAGGACTTTGTATTTAATAAGACCAAAGAAGTCATGCACTGTCTTATCTCCCAAGTCATCGCCTCTTAGACCTATATATGAGCATTCTGGAAAATGACATTGTTTCATCACTGAAGGATACATGAAAACACAGTCTAAATATTCGAGCGTGGTACGTTCATCCGCTTCCATAAATGAACGAATCGCCGATGTACGTCCACCGAATAGCATTTCACGTGGAGATATTGGGTAGGCTAAGTCCAATTCGGTGATAAAATTATTTGGCACAGAGGAATCGGCGACTTCTTTCTTAAAGTCGCATTCCCATATAATTCTCACCGTATATCCGTGTGAGTCAAAAAAAGAAATGCGGCATTGAAGCGCAGAATATGCTTCTTCATATGTCTGATCACCATATGGTGTATATGACGTATCACGCTTACCATCGCAACAAGCATACACATGTCCATGGAATTTACAACCTAAAAACTCGAAAACAATATTTTCAGAAACATCAATTCCATCTACATAATGACCGCATATATTTTGTTCACCACCATTTAGCACATGCACAATTTGGCGACCCTCGCATTGGCTTACCCATTCCATCCATTCTACGCCCAAAACACCATAAGCACGTGTTGCTCTTAGTGAGAAATGAGGTAAAGTCTGTATGCTCTCAGGTCGAAGCCATAAAGCAGGATAGGCCACATTACACCCGCCCCCCCCACCCCGCTAGCGTTATCCTTGTCACAAATGGATTTTCGCCATCCGTTGATTCAGAAAATAGAGTCTTAAATATAGACATGGCTAAACGTAAGACAGCTACATCAGCATTACAATATTCGATTAGATTTGTATGAACATCGTAGAGCTTATGTCTAGATATCTGGTCATTGTACCGGCGATCAAATTCAATTAATTCATACGCATTCATATTTTGTGGACAGAATATCACCCTTTCGGGAGGGTGTTGAGGCGTGTTGAGCTGATGGGGAAATGTCCCCTTACAAACAGGAAGATTAAAAGCATCACCCACCTTACGTAATGAAAGGGGAAAAAAGTTAATGGAAACGATAAGCCGAATAGTACCTACGTCAAATGAGAGAACTGAACGACCGCGCATGATAATGTTTGCAGGTTTGAGATGCAGGTTAGTGGTTTTCCAAATGCATTGAAGGACTAAAAGAGAATCATAGGCACGTGTGTTATGAGCGATCACCAGTAGTCAGAGAAAACATATTTCCTCACGATTTTTTTTACCGACACGCGCAGCCTTAACAAGTGTCAACCAGCTAATGAACTGATCCACTGTGTATAACCCATGAAAGCGAATATATCCAAAATTCGTGCCTCGATGACATGTAGGGCAATCGTCTTTGAGCTGTTGCTTGAAGAATGCATCACAACATATGTTGGCTACCACGAGATTGACTTTATGCTCAGCTAGAATATTAGTATTGCCACTGGCTATAGGCGATAAATATGTTTCTGTGTCGCAAATGATGCATTTTTGAAAATCTTCGTAGCTACAAATGTCAGCATTCGCACGCATAGAGCGTGCGTGGGATAATGACAAAATAGATTCTTCAATTACTTTATGATAACACGTATGATTTTCAGTAATGACATACTTTTCTTTACACGCGTGACATTTTGTCATACCTCATACGTGTTCATCGTCATCCTTACGTATGCGACTGAGACAGTGGCGACATGCATTCACCATTTCGTAGGTCCCATTAGAGAGGTGGTTCGCCATACATTGACAGTTATAATACTTACGATGGCAATCAGTACACATTATCTTATCTAGAAGTACAAGATCCTTTATCAGAATAACGTGTCTGACAACTACGACAGCGTGCAGCACATGAGTGATCATTAGCGAACGCGTTGACTCGGAGTAGACTTGAATAAAAGATTGATTGCGTAAATGTTCCTGAAATTTGTTCCAATCATTACTAATAATTTTGCATTCAGGAATATAACAAGCTGTATGATATTCACGCGCCATCTGCGTCAAATATGTTTTATTATGTCTCAAATTATGCCATTCATTTGCAGAGATTAATTTGTCCATTTTCTCAACAAATGTTATTCCTAAAAATATTCCTGCCACGAAACAGAATGGATATTCAGCGATAACGGGTATAATACATCTCTTTATACGCATGTACGCATCTAAATCAGATGAATATACATTTAATAAATTTAAATGTCTAGAATCGATCACACCTAGGAGAGTATCATTTCGCCCACCTGAGTTGTAGTCCTCTACACGAAAAACGTGAAATTCAAACCCCTCTGATAACCTACAATCATTATTTGACTGAATGTCCTTTTCCACAGATTCTAAAATGATGTCAGGCGTAATTTCATTCCATAGCCTAAAATCCATCGCTATCGGCATTTTCAAAGAAGGGTGAATCAACTCAATTATCAGGTAGTTATTCGGCTGAACATTACTATAGTCGCTATACATATCAAGCAAAGATTGAAAGACGCCTGACATGAACTTAGAATGAGAAAGTGGTGTATCGGCTATAGGATAACCTTTAAAAGATACATTGTATTCAGTACCTTCGAGATGAAACTTTTTCCTGCAGTATTTGCGCACAGTCTCCACTCATATATAGTTGGTAATATCAAATACCAACCCTCCGATTTGAGTGTGCCCGCGGTGAACGCTTTGCAAATAATGCTTAAGTAGATCATCTGTAAGCACTATATTCTCTGCCATACATCGACTAATTTCATCTGCCGAATGATTTCCATGCGTGTCAATAAGAATTTGATGAGTAGGAACATCGATGCGATAAGCGGAATCGTTAGGAAGGCATGCTAAATCCATAGATATGTCATTAGCAGAAGACACAATACAGTCTGGAACTGGTGCATCGGCACATACATTTAGGATGGTATCATTACGAAGGCATGATAAAACCAGAGATAGGTCATTAGCAGAAGGTGCAATACAGTCATGAACCGGCGCATCATCGAATACATTTAGGTGGGACTCACTAGGAAGGCATGCTAAACCTGAGATAGGTCATTAGCAAAAGGGGTAATACAGTCAGGAACTGGTGCAACGTCAATTAAATTTAGATCGTGTCCATCACGTACATCGGTCTAATAATCAGGATCAATTACGTCCCAATCATTATGAGGATAATTGAAAAATGATGATGGTACGGTAATCAGATCAGGAACAGATAGTTCATTTCTCATATGATCGGCTAGATCATCGGTAGAAGCAGGTTGTGCAGGTATGATTGCGTCATAATCATCCAAATAATTGAAAACATCAGTATCGGTATTCATAATAGACAGTTCAGGAATGACTTCACAGTAATCAGGAACAGAGTTGACATCTCTATCATTTACATCACGTAATGCTATGCCATTATGTTCATCAGATACGCACGTTTGCGGAATTGTAATGTCGGGCTCATATAACATAGAACCCAGATATATAAGGTTTTCCACATGTTCATCAGGTGAAAAGGGTAGATCCATGTTTAATCTAGCGACATCAGTGTCATGCATCTGCTGCAAAATTACATTAACCGCCTCTTTACATCCTTTGATTTCGGCACTTAAATTATCTGCCATTTTGTTATGTCTTTAACGCACACTAAATCCTAATCCGAGCTTTATTTAAAATTGCAAAATCTACACTCTAAAATGGTGTTTTTTTTAAAAAGAACATATGTCGACAGCGAACTAGACAGGCGCGCTCTGCTTGAATACGTGCAGAGAACAGCGCTATGAAGAGACCAGCCGGCCGCCATAGCATTCCTCCTCAGCCTCCTCCCTCCTCCTCCATTATCAGACCCTCTCTTGAACTCTATTATTTTTTATGTTACATACCACAGTACCACAGAGGGGCGACGCAGGGGGGTGCGCGCCGCTAAATTAAAATGTAAAACACCCAACTTTTAGGGGTTAAAATTTTCAACAAGAAATTGGACATCCAACGGGGGTTTACCATGAGTCACATATACTAAATATAGATTCTCAAGTGTACGAATATAGACGTTATTGTTCTTCTCAAATCTCTCTACCGTGGGGGGATGGACGCCATTGTTCTCACATACCAGTGCATACGGACGCCATTGTTCTTCCTTTGTGTGCCTACGGACGCCATTGTTGTGCATACGGACGCCATTGTTCTTCCTTTGTGTGCCTACGGACGCCATTGTTGTGCATACGGACGCCATTGTTCTCGAAGACCTCCTGGTGCGAAGAACAATAACGTCTGTCCCCAACTTCACTACTTGGGTGTTCAGCCTAGCTCATGAGAGAGAGAGAGAGAGAGAGAGAGAGAGAGAGAGAGAAAGAGGGAGAGAGAGGGGAGAGGAAGGGAGGGATGGATGGAGGGAGTAAGGGATGGAGGGATTGAGGGCGATGAGCAGGAGAGAGAGAGAGAGAGAGAGAGAGAGAGAGAGAGAGAGAGAGAGAGAGAGCAGGGCATCAAGTTTTACAGCGAACATTAGGTCTTGTATGATACTCATTTGTGTGGCAATCCTTGAGGAAGAATATAATCGCCACATTAAATAAGTACTCCAAATGATATGTAAATCCACCAGTCAATGCATTCCCGGCACACACAGATATGTCTATGACCGCATACCCAGGACAGATTATTGGCATGTACTTGATTGGATCATTGATCGAATCGACAAAAGGGAACACTTTCACAATGACGAGTGTTGACAATTACTCTTCTGCGAAGACAGTGACGAATGTTGAAGATTATTGGTGTGCCTGCACGTCTTATCACTGATAAAGGCAAATACTTCAATTCTAACGGGGTCAAAACCAGGTTCAGTGCGTATGGTATCGAACCAGGCAATGGTCGGATGGAGAGGTATAGACGAACATTGCAAGTGTTAGATCAGAAAGGCGTTACTAACTAAGATCGGGAGTGGAATAAGGAGTGAGGCCCCACCCACTGACAGCATATTGAAACACACATTGTGCTATGACTGGTTAGAATATGTTTTACCTCACCTATGGCCAGACCCGTAGATTATTTATGGCAACGCTGTGAATGACCTTCCGGGTTCTGGTGATTGTTTAACCAATCTGAATGCTTTGCCCCAATGGGGAGCGAAGCATCCAGGGAACACCATCACCAATTAATCAACATACGTTCCAACATGGCATATGTGCAAGTGTGCAATTATGTTATGGTTGTCACGAGCAAGCCAATCAAGCTCACATCTTGTAATGATCAAGAATATTAGATATAAAATAACAATGGCCCGGTAACTCAGATCAGAGATCTGGCAAGACCAGGGTCTTGAATATCTGCACGTTGAGGATGCAGAATTGTATTTGGGATAGAGTGTGACGTAGGCCTATACAAAATTTAGCGAAGGTGTGTAAGCCATCCTACCAGGAGCATCGTGTTCAAAATAGAGCCGCCAGCTCTTGTTGCGCAGCTAGCACGTAAACCAGTGCATATAGCACAGGAACAAATGCAGCTGACATGGACAGAAGCTCAGCCAGTGTGGGAGCCTGTTCCTATGTTACTGGCTGAGCGAGAAACAAATCACTCGATGGAGAAATAAGGGAAAAGCGGCGCAAGCCTTTGATTGGCCGCGCGATGACGAACGATTCAACCACTGCATGAGCTCTTTCATCGACTGGCACAATCATTCAGCGTACAGCCGTCGGTTAGAATAAACCTGCTAGCAGTACAAATCGACACTTTACAGTATTTGCATTATGCCTTTCTTAGGTATCGTGTTGTATGTGTGCTATCAATATTAACACCGGGTGAATGTATAAGAATTAGCGATCATATCAGAAAGGTGAAAATGGCATTCTACAAACTAGACGGCATCCAATTTATGTTATGCAAGCCGAATGGACTGTGATAGTATCAATACCATACCCGGGTCTACCATTCAGATATCCTGATGAAATAAGACAAGTATGAGCTGGTAGCCGTTCTCAGGTTGCACCAGCCACTATTAATACCAATTAAAACAGCAGAAGTTGATAAGGCATTCAAAGCCCTGCGAAATTGAGGTACATACGGACATGATGGTATGAACAATGAATTATTCAAATACGCAAGCGAAATCATCTCAAAACCTAATCGATTCAGCCTGTACGCACCACCTCCCATTGATACTGAAGAGCAAGTCACCCTTATCACGTTACCCAAGCCCAAAGCGCCACCCTAGCCAGTTTGCAGCCCAATGCGCTCCTCAACAGCATACATAAAATCGTATCCAATGTTACTCTATGCAACAGCCGAGACAAGATTGATGACATCCATGGGTTATGTCAAAGTGGCTTTAAATGGATGCAGCTGCACAGATACAGTATGGGCTCAACACATGTTTGTGTCAGTAGTCATATCCAAGCACTGGGATTTCCTTAAAATGGGCACTGACATGTCACGAGCCATCGTCAAAATTAAATGCCCAAAGAATCTGGATGTTCTGCGTCAGGTCAGTTGCAATACTACACCTAGTGGGAGTGCTACCTACAGGCACCATGGTGAGAGTATATGTCAAGTCAGTTAAGTCTGCGGAGTTTAAGACATCAACGTGGCTCCCCACAGAGAGATGGTGTATTCCATGTGCGTTTCACTTCTTAGGTTGCTGCTGCATTCAAATTTGTTCGGGAAAGTTCCACAAGACTAATCCCGAAGTGCCAATAATGGCCATACCACTAGAGATGGAATATGCCGACGATGTGGACTTCCAAGACGAGGAAAGGATAACCCTTCAGGAACTAATCGCAATTGCTGCAACCAAACTAAAATTGAGAATGTATTTTATGAATGAATCCAAAACAACTTTCAGCCACATATACATATCGACAATGCATGAAACTAAAGAAGATGATGCACCATTCTGTGGTTGGTATCCATAGAGTGTCAGAACGTGACCATGACATGCGATTACATTATATTGTAATGCTTCCGTTAATTGATGGCAGAAATGACCATTTATAGGGAATACACTCCTGACATCAACTATTAGATGTACCATGTCATGTTATGTAGGTCTTGATAACTCGAATTCATATCGGCCTGGCCATGCAGACGTGTTGGTATGTAACCACATTGGAATGTTGAGGCCACAATCCTCATGCATATAAGGGATTAGCGAGTTGATATGATTCAAGTGCCATGCGATGTTAGTAGATTGGCAAAGTGTGGCGATAAGAGGTGTACTGTTAAATAAAAGTGGATCCATTCATTTTGATGTGATAAAAAGAAAATACTGTAGTGGATGGTCTATTACATTGGAATACTGGCATGACACCCCTGTGATCAGAACACGAACATCATATTCATGAACACTCCGATATTCAAAAATCTTCCAAAAAAATGTTGATAGAATTGGCTATGTTAGGATACGCTATACATGCCAGACCAGCGTTAGGATACGCTATACATGTCAGACCAGTGACGATATGGTGATGATCGTTTGGTGATGATGCAGTTGAAACACTGCATGCCTGTAATGTGGTAGCTATCTAGCGTGTACATGCGTTCACGTGTGCGTGCCAGAGTAAGCACGTCCATGTGTGCGTGTTATGAGTTATTGCTAATTTTGTGGGCTAATGTTGCGGAGGATGCTCCAGGAATGCCGCTGTGTAGTTAATGTGGTTGGGATGTGGTCACGTTACTGTAGTGTAACAGCTTTCCAGTGTCCTCATGTTTTGTCTTGAAAATTTAAATCCTGGAATGCCGAGGGGTAAATGGCCAATAGAATATGGCATAGCTAATTTTACCACTCACCGGAAATAGCACAAATTTAGACATTGTTATGCGAACGTAATAGCTTTTGCTCCATTAAAAAGCAGCATGTGTTTAGTGATACTCAGCACTGACCATAGCAGCTCTTTGGCTTGGTAACGATGTATGGTTATCCAGGAAGACAGCATTAAACGTGCCCATTAATACTGGATCGGCTCTCCTTATTTGAAGTGGACAACAGCCACACAGAGGCCAACCTATCACGCCATGTTAGATGTGCCAATGCTGGACTGTGGTTCGTGAAAAATATTTTCCGAATTTCTGAATAATAGATTTCGTCATGGAAGGATTCTTCGAAGTTCATGCGCTTCTCGGAGTGACGTCATTGCGTGTATGATTGTTGTCGTACGAATTCATCGCACGAATAATTTTTTCTTGATAATTGACTTCTCACAACAGATGCTACTGCTTAAAATCATCATATTAACGAGACATAATAGAAGCACTCAGGTTTATTATACTGACACGCGCGAATGTGTGCTGGGGTCCCGCGTAGTGATCTTTATTAGATGTCATTTTCTTATTATTGAAAAACTGGTATGGTGTTATCTGAATCGCCATGGTTGCTGGATGAAATTCGAGATGAGACCATGACGTGAATTTTCTCTGAAACGATTATGTGCGAACTGTTCACCTATTCCGTTGAGGCCTCCAAACGTGCATGTTCCAAGCCCAAATGTCGGCTCTTCTCATGCTGATAATGTTAGCATGCATCCTAAGCATTACATTGTGAGCTTAGGAAATGTAAACCATCGATTTATCTGAGAATGTATGACCAATCAGCCAGATTGTATGCGACAATAAAAGGTGGAATGGCTGTCTTTATTCACCGCTTTACGACATTACAACTCCCGTGCGATACATATCATTACGCATTAGAATACAGACATGGATTTTTCTCCATCTCTAAGACCGGACGTCATTCGGTCCCAAGATGTATCATTCGTCCTATCCAGTGGGCCTATCAAATTACTGGGTGTCGCAGTTCACTGGGGCCTGATGATATTCCAAAACTGGTGAGCACATCCGGCGAACATAGACAAGGTGCCACGACTGCCATTAACGTGTGTTGACTGTCATAAATCTACAGATCCGGAAGTTAACTGCTACAACCACCTACCAACAGTAAGTAACCAGGACTAGAGGGCATTGAGGATCATCCTATATATAGCTAATCACGAGCACTTGTCCTAGAAAGCGTCGATGAATGTCATCTGCCCTCATTTGATTAATGGCCAGAATATGTGAATGTAAAATCGCTGCAATTATTGTATCATATTACTTACAGCGTGCTTGTATAGTTATCCGAAACTGAGATTCTGGAGAATTTAGGGTGCAAAGAGTTAAAAATCGATTTAAAGACACCTACACAGTGATTGCAATTTATGTAGAAATGGGCTCGGCATCAACTTGATCATACCTATTTTCAAAACAGTTATTCTTGAAAGATGTCCGCTTTTCCATAGTAACATATTAAGAGTAGCACCTTGTTCATGCTAAACACCCGCTTGCGTTGAAACTCAAACCGATTAAGAAATTAAGTCAAACGACTGATAACTTCTGGAACATTTCTATCATCCTTGACTTTTAGAGAGCATGTGACATGAACACGTGTCCGGACATGCTATTTTGTGGATGAAGGAGTGTCTTGTCTTGCCTATATTTTATATATCTACACCAATAAGTTGTATGATATATAGAATATAGGCTGGGAGGTTTTTTAAGAGTTGTTAGATGGGGAAATCCTTTCCACATCAGTATTGGGTCTTTCCTGTGTATCATATGATGTCTCAAATACGTGCCGTGTACGATCACCTCATTATCAGGATGACATCATAATTATAACGTCATGAATGACTTGATTTAGCGTCGTAAACGATTAATTCTCCGACACAGTGTAGGAATTGTATGTATTTGCTATTTGCTCAACATGATGTTGAATATTTTAACTAATTGGACTGTGCTATTCTGCTGCCTTAGGTATCTCTCGGTGTGTATATTGTAGCTCGCCGGGTAGTGTCGGGCCATTCCGGTGTATCATGCCGACTCGCCATGCCACAAGTGCATGACAAGTGATGACGCTGGTTAGCATCCGGTCTCGGCGTGACGGACCTTGTACGGGACTGCCCTGCGGGAAACAAAAACTGGCTCCTAAGGCCGGTGGGACTCAATCGTTCCGGTGGGGCCGTGCGACCACCGTCGCGAACATCAAACACAGCTGTATCATCCCAAGAATGTGTGTCACCAGTATGCCTGTCCATAGCAATTTCGTGATCTATGGACTTACAAGATTTGATTTGGTCACCTAAAAATATAAGTCTATACAATGAGTTTACCTAAATAACTATAAGTATGCTAGATAATACTACAGCAAGAGCATACGAAAATACGAGACATAGAGACAGGTAGATGAACTTTTAAACATGGGCCTCCCGGAAGTACAACACAGACTCGTAGGTCCGCAGAGGTATCCCCGCAAGGGAGCCTCCCGTACACGAGACTTAGCTAATTAACTTAATATACGTTATTATACCTCTAAGCTGAAAGGAAGAAGGTTATCTTAGACGAAAGGTTATGTGCCTCACACGGGCATTACTCCGTGTGCTAGTTTGGGTGAGGAGTATTATCCTGGCGTGGACCATCGTCGCTGAATCCTTGCGAGAGGCAAGTGCCTCGCGCGGGCCTCCGTCTTGGGAAGGTGTCGCCACTGCTTAAAGCAGGAGAAGAATAGTAGGCAAAAATGGGCCCACTCTAATATTTCAACCAAAAATGCTTTTTAGAAAGAAAAGACCATACCTAGTGAGATTATGACTATAGGGGTGCGTACTGTTTTACGTGAAGACGGAACGGCCGATTCCCGATGGATTCCCTCGTCACTGTCTTATGTGATTCTTAGTATGCTGATTTAGTAGTTGCCACTTTGTTTATGCGGACCTTCTGCTTTGCTTAATTAGCTTTTGGTTGTTTTCTAAACAAGAATTATTTTTGTCCGCAACTGGCTGGTATCTACCTAGCTATTAGACACGGCTGTCACTGAGAACAGATGCCCTAATACATCAATACTGAAGACAGCGCTCATACATGTTACGTAGCAAGATCTCCGAGCTGGATAAGAATACGGCATCCCGCCCCTTAGCCACATAAGACGTTGCAAGACATAGGTTACGTTTCACGAAAGCATTATTAGACCATTGTTCTATTGTTATGATGGGGGTAAGAGAGACGAATACCCAAAGTAAATGTCCTTCCCACAAGGGCGTGGCATATCTAAATATCATGCCCAGACATTCTGACGGAATTCGGTGGGGGTACGTATCTCGCCCGTCACCGGGTCCTATAGAACTAACCGTTTAACCTGTCATTAAGTTTATCTACAAGTTGCCCTGTTTTGCACTGCGGTGCGGGAGCTGAGTTTAGTAAATAAAATAATGGTTCACAGTGCTTTCCTACATTGGCTAAAGTGTTAACAACTAAGTATCCGAAGATACACGGGAATGCGTGTGATACCGCACCCTGGCCATCACCGCTCGGAAACCCCAACAGTTTCCCAGAGTCGGATCAGCCCATGGTGCGGATGGGGACATCCAAACAATTAAGAAGCCACTAGGCTGAGTGGAACATGAGAGACAAAATCTTAGAGTTATAAATCTTACCGGAGTGCGGGGCTAGATTATCGCACTACCGGAAGAGAAGAGTACGTTACAGAGTATGTAATGAAGAAAGTGTCTCTAATCATTTTGAACCTATCCCATTGAGCTGAATAGAAAATGTTTAGTCGGTTGCATGCCAGGCTAATCAGATTTATAGCACGGACAGTGACCTCAGTGAAAAATTGTTGGTGGCGGGAGAAAGTGCTGCATGTATAAGGCTTGCTGTATAGTGTTTCCTACATGCACTGCAGTCCTATATTTTCTATGAATAAGCAAAACATATGAATAGATGGCCACTGGCCATATACATATATAATCTAACCAGAACAATCAATACGGTATCAAATGATCAAGGTATATATATAGTTATTCTCATTTTCGTCCATGTGTTGCTAACCGCACTATAGTAGGTTCGTTAATCTGTACCTATATATATTATAACTATAATTATAACTAGCGGTCCTATATATATAGTTATTCTCATTTTCCTCCATGTGTTGCTAACCGCAATTTGGTAGGTTCGTTAATCTGTACCTGTATATATATATATCAATTTCAGTAACACTATATCGGTTTCGTTAATTATATTGTATTTGTAGGAACGGTCCCGATGACTAAAAGGAACCGTAACGGTCTTAGGACCGCTAGTTATAATTTCTGTATTTGTTTATAGTTATTCTCATTTTCCTCCATGTGTTGCTAACCGCACTATAGTAGGTTCGTTAATCTGTACCTATATATATTATAACTATAATTATAACTAGCGGTCCTATATATATAGTTATTCTCATTTTCCTCCATGTGTTGCTAACCGCACTATAGTAGGTTCGTTAATCTGTACCTGTATGTATATATACAGGTACAGATTAACGAACCTACTATAGTGCGGTTAGCAACACATGGAGGAAAATGAGAATAACTATATATATAGGACCGCTAGTTATAATTATAGTTATAATATATATAGGTACAGATTAACGAACCTACTATAGTGCGGTTAGCAACACATGGAGGAAAATGAGAATAACTATAAACAAATACAGAAATTATAACTAGCGGTCCTAAGACCGTTACGGTTCCTTTTAGTCATCGGGACCGTTCCTACAAATACAATATAATTAACGAAACCGATATAGTGTTACTGAAATTGATACATCACTCCGTAGTCGACGTGGGATAATGCGTTCTCCGGAAACTGGAAAGTTCCCACAGGTTGGTTCCCTCAAGCTGTTTTCCGCAAACAAGATTCCCGCAAGAATACTCATGGCGGGAGGGATACATCGCTCAACACTGTAAGCCTAATAGGATGTCTAACAAGCAGCCAGCAAAAGATACGATAGTACTACGTGGTGAAGAAAGTTCCCATACACCGATGGCACAGATGGAAGGTGTAAACAACACGATCACAAGCGGGGGTTGTCAGAGGCAAACGAAGATACAAAACAAAGCTTCGCGGTGCTGGGTACGTCAGCCAGCTCTGAAGATGCGCCGGGCAGAGTTTACTTGCTGCGGTCGAATGTCAGAAGAACCCACACGATATTAGTGCGGGGGCGGTTGAAATACCACTTTTAGGCATGGCCGGCAGATCCGGTGAGTCATCCATCAAAGAACAGCCTGCCTCTACATCTGTAGACTCACATATTCAGGCCGTAAAGGCCTCACCCCAAATTTGTGTTCCGAAGTAGATATTGATATTCGAGAACAATAATCAGAAGTTCCAAATTACTCGCATAGGTAGGGAGTTATAAAATTGTTTTAGTCTGGTGGGTTGGACAACTGCCAGCTACGGGATAAAAACCCGACACATAGCGAAGTAAAATGCGTATTGTCTGTCGCGCTGATTGTAGCTGGTACAGATCCAACCTGTTCGGCCTCTGGCTGAGGATGCTCTCGATCACTGGATCGCATCTCCTTTTATACTCCTCCTGACGTCACAGGTGCAGGCTCTAACCAATCATCGTTCGAGCGACAGCCAATCAGCGCGTAGGTAATAATAGCGTAGCCGAATGTGCTAGAACCTTCTCGAAGTGTTTTGTCCATGTGGTTATGACGTCACGGCAATGTTTTGAAGATAATCAAGAAGGGGTTTCCGTGGATAACTCAGCCATTTCTCAACTGATTTTGAAATGGTTTACAGATTTAAAAAGCCCGTTGAATCTTGCTCTTGATTCATGCCAGATTTAACGAGAACATGCAATCAATAAGGATTACATGGTACCATCTCGGTACACTAAAATCGCCATCCTATCTTGGTCATAACTACGTGCTCTATCAAAAACAGCATCCTGACGCGTGCATGCGCATCATGCGTTTTAACGAACTTAGTCGTTTTCGCAACGCTATCTCTCCCATAGGCCCATATACACTTATGGCTCTACCAAGGGGGGCGTGTTCAGGAAACGAATCCAGGACGGGCAGCCCATACCCAGCTTAGCTGGTATGGCCGGTATTCGACCGGTCGATCCGAACTACACCATCTTAAACTATTTTGGACACAACATGTACATGTGTACTGTGTACGTGTGCGTGGTATGGATGCGTGCGGGCATGTATGCGTTCGTGCGTACATGCGTGCGTGCGTGCGTGCATGTTCCCAAATATGTATCTCAGATAATGTGGAGAAGACAATAAATCAACCAGTGCTATTATTGCGCTTAAGGGTGATCTTCGTCCAGGAATACTAGTTCTACATACAGAACTCCTGGCTCTCTATTCTCTATTTCTCCGGGGAATAATATATATATATATATATATATATATATATATATATATATATATATATATATATATATATATATATATATATATATATATACCCGGCCCCTAATCAACCCCACCCACTCCACGTCCATTTTGCGAGTTGGTGCACCTGCCTATCACCATAACACATCAACTGATCTCCATATCGAACGACTGCGGAAATATAGGCGCAATTCCAATTGGTCAAGAACTGTTCATGTGTCCTAATTTGGATACGCCCCCAACTGTGTCACGCCTCGTTATGCATGTCAATCCTCATTAGATCTACATTCCAAAATGATGCGGAGCGATGATTGGTCGAGAGCGGTCACGTGCCCTGTGACGTCATCTCATTTGAAAATGATAACACGCCACCATACACCATACTCGGGTACAATGTCACATTTGTCTGGACAGCAAGCCCATATTGAAATACTTAACTATATTGGACAGCCAACAGAGGGATCTAGCCTTGCCTATTCCCTGCCCATTCATAGCTATGCTCCGTCAACGTTATTCCCATGTTGGGGGGATCGATCCCTGCACTCCCAAATCTGAATTTCCAGAAAACTATACAGGTAACGCGTTGCATATTTTGAAACTAATTTGACCATAGTCAGGGAGCACAGAGGTCGAGGTGGACACCGCGTGCTATCTTTGTTTGCCATGCTTTTTATTAAATGTCAGACCTTTGTGAATAAGAATCCAGAGGGCAACCTTCAGAGATCAGTGTACCTCACTCTGAACTTTGCATCTACATTCATGCCTATGCAGATAGTGAGTGTTTTCAGTGATATCTGTTATCTTACCATAGAAACATTAACAATCATGCCACATGGACAAATATGGTTTTTAAAATTTGGGAAATTATGGGGTACGTTGTCTAAGCATGAGCTATAACACTGTATCAACTTGTGCCCAAGTTTAATTTAAAAAAATTCAGATTTTTCATTAAATTTTCTTCGGTTTAGCCGATCATGGGCTTAGGTTTTATCTATATTTTCTGACATGCTCAATTCACTTAGTGTTTAATATAATAACTTAATCCCCATTCATTTCCCTAGTACACACACGCACGTACGCACACACGCACGCACAGACGCGCGCGTACACACACGCTCACATGTATATATATATATATATATATATATATATATATATATATATATATATATATATATATATATATATATATATATATATATATGTCTGTTCATTATATAGTTATTGCCCAAAACACATCCTATTCACCACACCCCACCCCCTACTGATAAACAGAACGTCAACACGGATACAATTGACTGTGCAAATTAATAGCGTTTCAAAATTATGAATTTGTCAAGCAGAAAATGTATATCACTCAAATTGTGTCGCGTGAAATATTATATGAATCTGTATATATACTACCATACATTCGGCATAGAGTATACAGTCATTCTATGATTGCCATTTAGATTATGTAATATGGAAATCACTGACAATTAGTTGTTACATTCCATTTCGCCAGATCATACATATAAGCTATATTTGTGACACAGCTAGTATAACTATGTGTCTTCATCAGTCTGTCAATTAGATGTTTTACATTTCAGGCCAACCAAAATCAGCAGGTCTCAGTTTTGACACTTTGCCCAGCAACTACATACATATAATTTAAACAATTAAAATGACCAGACCGCTTTTCAGACACTGCCAGTCCATTAGCCCTAATCCTGCCTTTTGGGGTGTAATTGCACCCCATGCATATATTTTATTCGGTATTTCTTTATATATTTCCATTGCGATTCTATGTTTTTTTACATTGTTCCTATACATGTTTTACCATTTTAGCACAAATATCTACTCTGTACATGATGGGAAATTAGGTGTATTAGAATAATACACACGGGGTGCACTTACACCTCATTTGAAAAATATGTCATGTCGGATTTGCTAGCCATATAATATTTTCGCAACGAATTAAATTGTCCTCTTCTTCTATTTTGTTGCAGATTGTGAACAACGTGTATGTGCTCTGAAATAAAACTCATCCTAAATGGCAGCAAAGCAGGCGAAGTACGCACTGGGGGAAACGCTTAGACTACTTACTGAAGACAGTGATGGGTCTTCTGACTTTTCTGCTAACGAAAGCGACAGTAATGATCATTATATGGCTAGCATTGAGTCCCTATCTGAAATGGAAGATCATTCATCTGAACATTCTAATGATGAAGATGTGCCTATTCCACTAGATTCCGATTCATAACAGGCTGACAGACATGTTCCAAGAGACCGGAAACTAGGTGAATAAAAGGCAGATTCTGGTAGAACATGACCGAAAAGCAGATGCTGGTGAATCGGTTCAACAACCAATCGCTCAACCCAGCAGTCGTGGCAGAGCTCGACGTTGCTGGTGCCGTGGACAACCACGTGACCGCGGCCGTGGTAGAGGACTAAATCAAATTCCTGAACAAGCAACTGCAACTCAAAACTGAGACGAAGCTCTACATAACAGGCCGGTTAATATGATTGGAAGAAATGGAAAGGTGTGGTCGACACAGGTTCCAACTCAGCAGAGAAGACGGCTTCATGATATAATTCATCATCTGCCTGACACCACAGGAGAAGGGCGCAAGAAAACAATTCTTGAAGTGATTGGGCTATACCTCACAAATGAAATTGTGTCCATTGTCATCCGTGAAACTAACAGAGGACGAGCGTGTGTACAGAGAATGGAACGACACCCATCCTGACCGGCAGAACATATGGAAGCTTATAACTAGAGGTGAAATGCTTGCATTCCTTGGACTTCTAATGTTATCTGGCGTTTATCACGGAAACCACGAACAACTTGAAGAGTTATGGTCTTCATAAACTGTCAGACTTATCTTTCTTGCTATTATGAGTCTGAAACGATTTCATTGCACTTTGCGTTTTCTCCGGTTTGATAATAAAAGTGCACGAGCAGAGAGAAGAGCAACTGACAAGCTTGTGCCAATACGCGATGTTTGGGACATGTTTATCATACAACTACGCACGTTTTATATAACCGGTGGCGAGAAACAGTAGATGAGCAATTGGTGCCATTCCGTGGGCGCTGTCCATTTCGACAGTATATACCCAGCAAACCAGCGAAGTATGGTATCAAGATATGGTGGGCGTGTGATGCCAGCACATCCTATCTATTGAATGGCGCCATTTACCTAGGCCAGAACAAAAACAAGGTGCCAATGTTGTGAAATCATTAGGCGGTCCGTGGTACAAGAGTGGTAGGAATGTTGTAGGTGATAATCTTTTTACTGGTGTGCCTCTTGTTGATGCACTGTTGGGAACTGTGCGAAAGAATATGCCCGATCTCGCACCAGCTATGATGGCTCCAAATAGAGATTAGCATTCAACTGTGTTTGGTGTCAGTGCCCAACTCACTATTGCAGCATATGTCCCCAAGAAAGGCAAGGCTGTTATTCTGTTGTCGTCTATGCATCACGATACGGCAGTTGTTAGTGACTTGCAAAAATCTGAAATGATCATTCATTATAATAAGACCAAGAGCGGTGTTGATACCATGGATCATCTTTCAAGTCTTCTAACATGTCGTCGCAAAATCAACAGATGGCCAGTTGTTATTTTTTTCAACATCATAGACGTTGCCTTCATAGCTGCTCTTATTGCCTGGCGTTGCATTAGCCCTACCAGGCACAGAGAGGCACCAAGGCGCAGACGACACACGTTTCTTATAGAATTAGGACATGCACTTGTATCGGGCTTGATTCAGGAAAGGGTTCGAGCATCCAGCACCTTACGTAAGCCAAGCAAGGATGCTTTGCGGCAGTTGGGATCGCTTCCAAATGTGCAGATTGGCATACAGAACGGGTTAATGGCCAAACAGCGGAGATGCCATATTTGTCCACGAATTGCTGATAGAAAAATTCGAAAACGCTGTGACGTGTGTCAAGATTTCGGCTGCGCTGACCATTGCACCAGAACCCTACTCTGTGAGAACTGTGTTAAAATCAAATGCCTGGTAAAACCGTGAACTTTTATGACTAATTAAAACCCCAAAATCACTATTAGCATGACTCTTGATTTAATTATTATGATTCCAGTGTTGGTATCCATAGCAAACTGTGATTAAGTTTACTTTCTTTGGGGTGCAAATACACCCCAGGCCAAAACCAATGATAATATGTGTCTAAGGCAATAAATCAGGTAATTATACTAAGGGAACTATGTTAACATATTTGCAAATTATCTAGTCACAAGACTATGTTATTGAATTAATGGGTATATGTCTGTTGTAACCGAAGGTAATCGTTGTGTTTCCTATGGGGTGCAAGCATACCCCAGAAATATGTATTTAAATGAGTTTTTGACATTTATATACAAGTAGACATTAAATCATACTGAGTTATATTCATGCGTAATTCAATTTTATTATAC
This sequence comes from Chaetoderma sp. LZ-2023a, assembly GCA_034401795.1. NCBI lineage: Eukaryota > Metazoa > Mollusca > Caudofoveata > Chaetodermatida > Chaetodermatidae > Chaetoderma > Chaetoderma sp. LZ-2023a. The sequence continues at coordinate 269,296,768 of CM067369.1, read as the reverse complement.
AGACAATACTAGATTGCATGTTTATTGCTAGAGTTAGGCAAATTTGCATGGGACAGTTAATCTCAATTTACTAGCACGTGGCGTGTAAATACACCACAGGGCTAATTATCACAAATATATGTTTTAAAGAAATAGGATAAATCCAGTGATAATAAATATTGACGGGTAGTCACATTTTATCTCTATACACCATACAATGACCATATTTGTAGAAATGCACGAAAGTATCAGCAACATGGCTGAATTCTAAATCTTTTGTCGATAAAATATTTCGTTTGCTTGTAACTATGGAGACAATATGAAAGTGTTTACTAGACGAATCGGTTGTGTAATTCCCACACCATGGGCAAGAAAAATAAATGCATATTAATTATATTAATATTTCTTTATATATGTGGTGGTTATTTTTGTTTTAGAATCATGGGGATGTGCACCCCCCCCCCCCCACCATAGGTCTGAATTAGTTGATTTTACATTAGGGCAGGATGAAGGTTAAGACTACAACATGATAGATATTCGCTCAAAAAAGTTAAATGCGTGTACGAGTGAAACAGTTGTCAATATCCTCAATAGACGGCTATATTATCCCCTAATATGTTCAATCGTCTCTGTCACTCCTATCCGAATCAATATTGTCAGCCAGGATGTGTAGGAGCAACGCACGTGAACATTTGCCCTCTTTACCCTCACATCCACATGCAAGACAACAAGATGCCTGCGATCTTTTACACAAATCACTGCCTTAGCATACGCTACCAACACATTAACAGGAGTTGAGTTCTTTGGCGACTTCTGGTAATGGCGGTTGTGTCATGTTGATCATTTCAAGGACACTTCACCCATCTTCCATCCAAATATGAGTACAGCCGACAGATCCATTAAAGCTATGTGGGTACGCCTTTTAATTAGTATTGTATAAAGTAGAAGCATAAGATGCTGATGGAACGCATTCGCTGTAGCCGGAAGATACCGCAAATCCGTTAAAGTCTTGCTCATGAACATGTGAACCTGCACATCCACGGCACACATACGTTCACACAGCACTATGTTTCCTCCTTTAGCCGTAACTATAGTGACATAGACCATCCATGATCATGAGGAGATTTATAGCAACATATATAGGTACATCGCCAACGTCGTAGTTATTGTTTTTTCCATACTGTCCCAACATGCGGCAGTCCACATTAACTCGGTGCTTCAGAGCTATTGCTTTGCCGATCCCAAACAAAGTTGGTATCATCCTTCCCGGTAAATGCATACAGAGAAGGATGGAGAGCGCAATCGTGTGGCCCCATGATGTTGATAGCTGATGAACTGGTATCCATTGTTCATTGTTGAGAGACATTAATTAGTGTTGACCCCTTATTAAATGATGTCCTTTGGTCATTGTATAGTGGGAAATGGAAAATATAATGATCAGGTGATTCGCTTGGAAATCCACAGGAGCAAATATGGGTTTCCGATATGAAATTGTCATTTAGGTGGCTATTTAGGCTGCTACACCCATTACTGAGTCTAGCAAAGGCGATATTGGCAGGTCTTATGCCTGCATAATACCACCTAGGTGGAGATTGAGATGGAGACATGGCTTTCAGCTTGTGCTTGAATTCTGAAAGTGTAGCAGATAATCTGACAGGATGGGGGAGAGCATTCCACGCGTGTACAGTTGATGGGAAGAATGACCCACTGTAAACCTCTGTTCGACATCTTGGTGGTGTGTACATTAATTGATTACGGATATGATACAGGTGTGTTCTTTCGAGGGGCCAGAGATAGCGAGATAAAGTGTCCTGTTAATTATTTTGTATAGTAGTACAAGTTTCTGCCTTTCGCGTCTTTCAGAAAGTGTTTCCATCCGGTTTCGATATAGAGGTCCTCAGTTCTGGCGCTGCATGTGGGGCCACTTACAGCCCGTATGGCATCCTTTTGAATGTTTTCTAGTCTTGGCACGCATTGTTGTGGAGGGTTATCCCAGACGGGGCTTGCATACTCCAGAAGTGGTCTAGCAAAGCTCTTGTACATTATTTCGAGGGAGTCTCTATCAAGAATATATTTAAGACCCTTTAGTAGCGAGACTGTACTTTGGGCCCTTGCTATCACGTTTTCAACATGTTCAAGCCTGTGAACTTTATTGCTAAACGTTATACCAAGGTGCTTGTGCGAGACAGATGGTTGGATAATAAGGTTGCTTTGGAGGAGTTAAATTCTACGAGCCAAGTTGTTGACCATTGAGATATCGCTTCAAGGGCATGGTAGATTGTTAGAATATTAGCCTCGAGGTTATCTGATATCACGTAAAGACATGTGTCGTCAGCAAATAGTCTCAGACTGTTTAAAATATCACATGGTAAGTCATTGATAAAGACTAGGAATAGCAAAGGCCCAAGGACCGAACCTTGTGGTACACCAGCCTTTACCGAGAGGAGGGGGATTCAGTTCCACTTAGATCTACTTGCTGGTTTCTCATAGAGAGATAATCGTTGAACCAAGCAAGGAGATTTCCTGAAATTCCATATTGTTCAAATTTTTGTATCAGACCGCGGTGCCAGACTCTGTCAAATGCCTTCGAAATGTCGAAAAGTAAATTCATGACTTCTGTTTGTTCATCAAGAGCCTGCACTATAGCACTGTCGATATCTAATACTTAATATAGTGTCGAAAGAGAGGGTAGAAAACCTGACTGGTATGGTGTTATAAAATCTTTTATGTAGTTGTATGTATGCTTAAAAATACATCTTCCATAACTTTACTAAGGCAGCATAATAGGGAGATTGGGCGGCAGTTAGAGCATAGACTTCTATTGCCTTTCATAAAAATTGGAGAGACGTTTGCAGTTCTCCATGGGGTGGGAAATTGGGGGACGTTGACGGAATAATTAAAGAATTCTGCTAGACTTGGTGCTGGAATCTCTTTGCCCTCTTTCAATAACTTAGGGCTTAGGTTATCAGGGCCGGTCGCTTTGGAAGTGTCTAGATTCGGCAGTACGTCTAAAACATCGGTGGTGGTGATTTGTATAGTGTTTAGTGAGTGCTCAGTGTACAGGTGAAAGGGGGACGGGTGGGTAATTCTGTTCCAGTGTCATCGATTTGGGCGATACTGGATAAATAACTGTTTAGGAGATCGGCTTTTTCAAGGGGTTCATAGGCAAACGAGGAGTGTCTACTCTTAGAGGGGGCACTTCCTCGAAATTCAAATTACTATTGTGCAGAAGGGATTTGCATATTTTTCACCACTCTTTTGATAATTCGTTTCCCTTGTTTATTTTAGCCGCTAATTTAGTTTTATGATCCTCTTTGGCGGTTTTGACGAGAGCGTTGACGTAGTTTCGTTGCTTTTTAAAATTTACAACATCGTGATTTAAGTTAGATTTCCGCGACTTTTTAAATAGTTTCTCCGTAACTCTCATCTCGTGGTTTGTTTTGTTTGACATCCAAGGGTTGTCATTTGGGTTTATCGTTACTGTTTTATTAGGGATACTATAGGTAGCTGCGTTTATGATGTTAGATGTGAAGGCCTGGCACAAGACATCGACATCGTTGTTATTATCAGGGTTCCCCCAGCGCGAATTTTCTAAAAGATTTCGGAATTTAGTCCAGTCCGCTTGGCCATAGCTCCAAATGTGTCTTTTGAATGATTTCCGCTTAGGGATAATAGAATTGAGAGTTACATAAGTTGGTGTGTGGTCGCTGCAGAAGGGTGCAAGTATACCACTATTCTGGACTAATTTGGGGCTATTTATAATTATTGGGTCTACGCTTTCTTGGTAATGTCAATGTCACAACAGAGTCGTCCATCAGAATCTTCTGAAAATTAAATAAGATAGCCGGCATTACATTTACTGCATCGGAATGTGAAATTATGAAGCTATAGTTCATAGTCCTAGTGTTTTGGCTCATTTCCTTACAGTGTTTGACGTCTTTACGTAGGACTTTTGCTGTTTGTTGATATAGTGTTTTTGGGGTGTCTGAACTGGACAACTTTTCAATTTTGCAGAGGGCGTCTGCAATGGTTATATTTAATACACATACACAGTCGCTGCCAATAACCTGTGGCCAAAATGTCAAAAGTTCTCCGAAATGTGCCTGAATTCTTTTCTTAAGTAGAGCTGACATATATAATAGTGGCGTTGTTCAACCCCTTATCAGCTAGTATTGCCCTATATCTGTCCCTAATAGAGGATAAATACACAACCGATTTGTTGTCCAACAATTGTTCGTTGTGCTCAACAACAAGAGTGGCAAATGTATCATATTTTTCGGTGGTAAATTTAACCGGCAGTTGTAACTTAGATCGTTTGTTTATGTACGCATTCATGCAGGGTCTGTAGTATTAGACAGCCATGGCTACTAGATCAGCGGCTACACTAGGATAGCTTTGTATTTTATTCAGCACGTCTTGATCATTGAGGGAGATGGCTTTAGCTAAGAATGTGTTTGCACGATGTTCACATTGTAGATATCGGATTGTCTTCTGGGGGGGGGGGGGTCATGAGCCGGGGGACATCTTATATTTGCAGTCTAAGACCTCAGTGAATTACTATATTTGAATACCAGGCGAGCTAAGGAACAGATAACACAATGAGCAGGAATGTAATAGCGCGATCTAGTGTGTGCATCAAGTCGATGCAAAACTCACGCGAAAATGTAGCTGAAACAATAAGTGAAATTGGAATAGAATAGACTAAGACTTAGGGCAGTAAGCTGATGGAGTCTGTCGGTGGTTAAAAGACGAAAGTTGTTGCTGCAGTCGCGGCATAACCTTTTATAGTATTCAGCAGAAGTTACGACCAATAGTTTTCTAAATATTCAAGCGAGAGCGTCGGTAGGGTGCTACGGACAGAGTGTACGTAGCACAGACTGAATGACTCATAGAATGACGTAGTAACGTGGCGACGACCGACTTACCATAGGACCGTGATAATGTGACCGAGTTTCTATATTTCTATAGAGGCGACCCACGACACCAGATACGACACCAGATGTTGGTGAATCAGATGGGCCACATGGTCACTACGTCATGGCACCCTTGTAAAATGCAGGCGCAAGCCTAATAAGCAAGGGGCCGGACGAGGACGTAGTAGCGTCTGGCGCCAAGAAGATTAGAAAACCAGACGAAAAGTTGACAGAAGACGTCCGTCAGAATAAGATATTGAGAAAAGATTAACAATGATTGTCGAAGCAATATCCATCACTGTCAGTTTATGGGGCGTTATCCGACAGATTCCATGACTCAGGAATCGGCCAAACCGCAGATGCTAAGAAGAAAAGTCGGGGTCGTGATTGGTCGAAATGATGTCATAATCCAATGGGAACCAAGAGCAACCTCCGGCGGTACGAAACCAAGATGGAGGGAGAACACAATAAAAATAGTACATAAGGGGGACTTTAACTTTAATCGGGAGTCCGGTCCGCCTCGTACTTTGTAACAAGTTCTAGCTGAGTGTAGAGATAGCTTGGATAGTATAGCAAACCAGAGTAGCTGGGAGTAATACTAGTTCATTAAGAAAGATAGGAAACGTTAGAATAAGTTATTGTATTTGTCGTAAACTGGTAACAGTAAAAGTTATCGTATTTGTCGTAAACCGGTAACAGTAAAAATTCATCGTATTTATCGTAAACTGGTAACAATAAAAGTTACCCACTATGTAGATTAATTATAAAGTTAATAAATCTCATCACTTTGTATAATATTCAAGGCAATAGTTTGGTTTATTGTGTTCCTGGTTAGCTCTGAATTGCACAGAGAAACACCGTGCCGAATCATCAAATCTTGTTGGTCCAGTCAGATCAGGCCTGGATACGAAAACAAATATCGTCTAGTACATCTTTAGACGAGGCGAGCTCGTATCACTCTCTTTCATCCTCGGTAAGACAGGTTGTCGCAGCAACCTCACATACAAGTCTTGCCGAAGCGGGAAGAGAATCAACTTACAAGGACCCGAAGATCAGAAATCTTCATTGGCTTCAGTCTGCCAGGATTCAGAGTATTCAACCGTGAGTAAATAGTATATGGCCCAACAAGGAACGCCGCTCACTAATTCGGCAAGAGTACTGACCGACGTCGCTGACCGTGTACGAGCGTTCCTAGACGCAGCAAAATTATCAGACAGTACCAAAATCACCCAACATCGCGAGTATCACGCGGGGTCGACCGTAGAAGTAACTACCGAGGTAGTTTGCCCAGACCAACCACGGTTGCAGAGAGTTGTCATCGCGTTACATTACCAGTAACCAAAGAATGGCGACGGGACCCAAGAGAACAGCTGACCCAACTACGCCACCGTCGCCCAGACCAGTCAGGGCAGCGAAAGACTTACAAAACGTTACCTGCTATAACTGTGGCCGGGTAGGCCACTACAAAAGCGACTGCCATCAGGCAATGCAGCCGCGAGAGGAAGTCGCCCGGAAGCCTGCCCCGCATCCCAAGCAACCGCGACGACCACCGCCCGTGACATGTTTTAGTTGCGGAAGAGAAGGACACACGGCCCAGAATTGTTTTGGGGCGTACATGAGTCGGCAGACGACTCCTGCCGTAACGATAAAATGTTTCGGGTGTGGCAAAGACGGCCACTACGTGAAGGACTGTCTGTCGAGAGGTCCACCGCAGAATGGTTCCGCCTGGGGCCAGCAACAGAGCCCACCCGCACGAAGGGCCATCAAGCGACAATGCGTCGACGACATGGACGTCGGCGTCGTCGACCGACGGCAGTAAGAGAAAAACATAACACCCCGTGACTGCTCGCGAAACCTACGGAAAGACATGAACAATGCTAGACGCGACCGTGACGAATATGTCGATCGTGACGGATTCATGCTGACCGGTGAAGGGACGGATGAGCATGGCCGTTATTCATACGGTGTCGGACAGGACTCATCCTCCCATCAAGACAGTTACGCGGAGGTTGTTAGTGGACGAAGGAGCCCTTCGTTAAACAAGGACGGAGGAGACCGTTGGTAAGCATACCGACCGAGCGGTTTCTAATCCGTCTAAGATTGGATAAAAACGGTCCATCGGATCAGGGTAAGTACCTGCATGCCTTAGTGGATACTGGTGCTAGCACATCCTTCATTCGTAAGGATATATGGCGTAGCATGTTGAATGCTAGGCCATTGAAAAGAGCAAGCACGCTCTTAGCTGTAAATGGTTCCCCGATAAAGTTGTTGGGGGAAAGAAACACAAGTAAAATTCGAGAACGCCCGACCCATCCCTAGTACGATTGTGGCCAGAATGAGGCATGAATGTTTACTTGGAGCGGATGCTTTGCACCTAGGAAATGCATAGATTGACTATCAGGCCAAAATTGTAGTATGGTTTGGCCAGGTATATCCCTTTGAATATCCGCATAGAGAACAGACAAATTATGTCTATGCAAGCTGTAAGGAAACGACCGGATATAAAGATATCGACAAAGTCATGGCGGACTTTGCAGATATTTTTGATACGGCTCGTCCAAACACTTTAGGATTGGTTCCCAAAGTCAAGTGTACGGTACCGACAAGGGATGCCTATCCTATTAGGCAGAAAGCGTACCGTCTACCGCTAGCCAAGCAATACATAGTCAAGAATCAAGTGGCTGAAATGCTGGCAGCGGGCGTCATAAGACCGTCGTCGTCCCCATGGGCGTCACCCATTACGTTGGTTCCTAAGAAGGACGGGGGGACGAGATTTCGTATTGACTATAGGAAATTGAACTCCGTTTGTCGTAAGGATAGCTATCCTTTGCCGAATATATCGGACATTTTTTAATCTATGGGCGGCGCTACGATCTTTTCAACTATGGACTTGAAGTCTGGCTATTGGCAGATACCAATGGACAGCCAAGACATAGCGAAAACAGCGTTCGTTTGCAGTCAAGGTTTGTTTGAATTTGTTCGGATGCGTTCGGTTTTGCGAACTCAGGTGCCGTATTTCAGAGGGCAATGAACGATATTTTCCGAGAATTCGTGGGAAAATGTCTGCATGTTTTTGTCGACGATATAGTCATATAATCAAGAAACCCGGCTGAACATGCACAGCATTTGCGTACAGTTATGCGTAGGATTCAACAATATAATTTGCAAGTTAAGAAGTCGAAATGCGAGTTTGCCCAACCATCAGTTGATTTGTTAGGATATCGTATTTCAGCACAGGGAGTGGCTCCTCAGGTCCAGAAGGTCAAGGTCATAAGAGAAATGTCACCGCCACGCGACGTGGGTGAGGTGAGAAGTTTCCTGGGCGCTACAGGGTATTACCGCTCTTGTCTGCAAGGCTATGCCCAAACTGCTAAGCCTTTGATAGAATTGACTAAGAAATATAGACGTTTTGAGTGGGGTCAGGAAGAACAGCAAGCGTTTAAGAAATTGCAAAACTTGCTGTGTAGTGAGACGGTTCTCACATATCCGAATTTGAATGCTCCGTATAGATTGTATACTGATGCGTCTAGCTATGCGATAGGTGCGATACTGGTACAGGTAGATGACAAGGGTATTGAGCGGGTGATTCAGTATGTCAGCTCTACTCTTAAAGACAGTCAGTTGAATTGGCCTGTGATAGAAAAGGAAGCTTATGCGGTAATATACGTGCTAAAGAAGCTTAGACCTTATCTATTTGGCGTGCAGTTCACCGTGTATACCGACCACAAACCCCTAAAGAGTTTTTTTGTGGGCGAAGTTAAAAACACGAAGGTGCAGCGCTGGGCAGTACTGATTGCTGAGTACGGATGTAAGATTGAATACATCCAAGGCTCGAAGAATATTCGAGCGGACATGTTGTCCAGGTTACGTCGTCCGGTGGAAGTCGCGACGTTAGACACGGGCGACTTTGTGATACCAGACGTCGACGAGGGAGTGTTACCTCACGTCCCTCTGGGAGCATTCGACATACCACATGACGAATTGTGTGCCGAGCAGACCAAGGAATACCCAGAGTTGTTAAAAAACACCCCGGAGGAGTATATGGTCAAGAATGGCATTTTGTATTCTTTAGTTACGCCTTCAGCGTTGGACGCTGAGTACCCCAGAATTGTCTTACTTACCCTGTTCCGTGAGAAAGTGCTCCGGATGGCTCATGAACGAGCTGGTCACCAAGGTATGCAGAAGACCATCGGTATGGTAAGGGATTCTTTTGTATGGACGTCTTTAAGAAAAGACGTAATTCGTATGCTTGAAACATGTACGAAATGCCAGGTCAACCGACCTGTCACTACCCGACCCAGGTATAGTGAAATGCCCATGGCCAATTATCCGAGTCAGATAATTGGAATGGATTTGATCGGTCCATTATTAGAATCGAACAAGGGTAACGTGTATATCATGACTGTGATTGATCACTGTTCTGCATGGGCGGAAGCATACCCAATCATGGCGAAGACATCTCAAAATGTGGAAGAAAAGTTCTTCAACGATTATGTCGCGCGTCATGGCGTCCCTGAAATTGTGATAACCGATCAGGGTAAAGAATTTTGTTCTCATTCTCTAGAGGAGCGGTTCGAAGAACACGGTATCGACCATAGGCGGTCTAGCCCGTACCACCCGCAGACCAATGGACGTACTGAAAGATTCAACCGCACTCTTAAAGAGTTGATCCAGAGAGGGATGAATAATGGCTCGAGGGCGTGGGAGGACGAGTTGGGTGCGGCTTTGACAGCGTACCGCAGTACTCGTCATTCAACGACCGGGTATACGCCATTTTATTTGCCGTATGCGCGACGGACGAGATTGCCGAAAGCCATTCCCATCAAGGCGTCGCAGGACCTTGGTGAGAGACTGACGTATCTCAACAACGCCTTGCTGCGTGCTCGTGAGGGGACAGCTAGATCTAGGGAGGTTCACAGGGAACAAATTAATAAGCGTGCGAACGCTGGTGAATTTAAAGTGGGGGACTCGGTGGTCGTAAAAGCTGAGAAGAGGATGAAGTTGACCTCTCGCAGTGACCCCGAGTATGAGATCTTTAAGATCAACGGACCTGTGGCGCACGTACGCCATCAGAGGTCTGGTAAGGTGCGTGTAGTTAATATATGTAAGTTGTGCGTAGTCGACTCGGAAATGTGCCTGGACGCGGTACGACCACGTCCCATTCGTAACCCTACCAGCGGGACGAAGGCTAGCCATCACCCCAGGGCGATGTTGCCCGAGACAGAACCTATGGTCACCGACGCTGTACGACACCCCAGGCTCGTAAGAAGCGGCCAGCTTCGGATATGGAGCCTGAGGTGCATACAAGGGGTAAGAGCGTTAACCGGAAAAAGGTTCAACCCAGTACGAGTCGCAATCAAAACCGTGAGTCACTGAGTGATATCATCGACACTCCTAGGCCTATGGTGATTGACGCTCCGGAGGCGGCACCAGAGCTGCCCCCTGAACCAATGGAGATGCTTCCATCGCATCCTTATATGCTGCGCAAGCGCAGACATATACCGGGTGACGATTTTGACAGCAAGCAACTCTGGTTAGACTTGAAGCGAAAGCAAGGCTATAGGCGGGAGAACGAATCCGGTAACAAGTGACTCCGGATTGTCGTGGTAGACTCCGCCTCTTACGATGGCGCGCTGCACGCTGATTTCATCAGTCGTATAAATGCCGTTATTCGGCGGCACAACCGCCAGTAGTGTGTATTGTATCACTATACTATAACATCGTGAATAGCTAGTGCATAAGGTATAATAACGATTGAAGCTAAATTCGTTCGCACAATACAAAAATGTATTCGTTTCAATTGTGTATAATGGCGTTGTGGTTTAGCGTGGTATTGGGTATGTGTAAAGACTCGAGTATACACCGCCTACCGAACGGCGTCATGATAACCAGGACGGAGGCTGTGTCGGTGATAAGGGCCGAATGGACCGTGATAGTATCCATCGACCATCCTTACCTACCCGCGGAATTCATGGGACGGTTGGCCCAAATGGCCAGTCTCGCCGCTAGCATGGGTACCAAAACATCCTTTTTGAGCGGAAACGATATATTCGGATTACAGCATCGAATACGGGGGGTAAGGAAGATGGCAAGCCAAACACAGCAAACCATGAGTAGTCGAAGTGGCGCTGGGCAGAAGCGAGGGTTATTTAACTTTGTGGGTGACATCGCATCATCGCCGTTCGGTACCGCTACATCTGGGGATATTAACGCCATACGAGATGTGGTAAAGAGGGCGATGACGAGGATGAACAAAGTGGTGCATTTTACCAACCAGTTGACGTCGCACGTCAAATTAGCTTTCCGAGATATTGGTATGAACATGGACCGTACTAACGAGTTAGGCGACAACTTGGCCACTGCCATGGGCAACATGAGCCGAGCGCTCATGCAGCAGGGGATTCGATTGTTGGAACTCTATGCGTTGGTACGGTTAGGACATGTTATAGACTCGGCTGAACATGTGGTCTATGACTACCAGAAGGCAGCCGAACAGTTCCATAGGCAAACGGCATCCTTGGAGTTGGGTCGTCTAACGGAAGAACTTTTTGGTCCCGATGATCTGACGTCCGTGGCAAAACAGGTTAATGCGGAATATAGGCTGGTGAAACCGTATCAGTGGTATTACAGAAATGTAGTGGTATATCCATTGTGGCGGGACGAGTGGAAGCTCCATTATGTGGCGAAACTACCGTTAATTGACGGAGGACAATATATAGAATATGGACTACACTCATGGCCTGAACCACTGGCCAAGACAGGGTATTACATGCAAGTGATGCTGGCCCGTACCAGCATTGGTCTAGATACCAAGACTGGGTGGTACTTTACTGCGTCGGAGTGTCGTGGTGCTGACCCTAGGGTGTGCCAGGGACAACTACGGGTCGACAAGACCCACGTGCCCTGTATTGTGAGTGTATTGACAAATGCGACTGATAGCAACTGTAATATTCAACTAACGAAGTCAAACGTAACCACTAGTAAATTATTTGTCAATGAGAAAATCGGAGTAGTGTTGCAAACGTTCGGCGAGACGGTGGAAATACATTGTGATGGACGACTGACGGACCGATGTAGGATGAGTAATGGTGTGTATGCATTGATGTCTGGAGAATGCGGGTATAGTGGGAGGGGCTGGCGATTCGAGCCTGTAGTATCTTATAGTCGGACGTACACTCGAATAGGCCTAGCCATTGAAATGCCCCACTTGGATGTGTCCGGCGTTCTAAATCAATCCATGACAGTTGACCATTTAAAGCTACAACCGTGGAACCATTTACAAAAGTCTAAGTACGTGCCGCTAGCACCGTTATCCATGATCGACCCAGTGATGGTCGATGGCATTGGGGTACATTCTTTCGTATCATATTCAACGGGTTCCTTCGTAGTTGTGTTAGTAATTGTGCTTATATTATATACGCATGTGGAATGCGCTTAAATGCAGGCCACGTGCGACCCATAAATGCAAGCCACATGCGGCCCATAGTAGTGAACCGCATATCATTGCACCAACTATTCAGACCCAGCAGCCCCGGAGACCTGCAGCTCTACCGGAGCCGCTGCGGATGGCAGCCAGATCGTCGCCTAATGCTGACGCCAGGACTGAGATGGACCCGACGGCTACCGAATGGATAGAGATGGAGACGTACGTTGACGTGGTGGATCCTAACGTAAGCATAGACCGCTGGGAGGTATCACCATGACATTTTGGCACTAACTTTATATGTTTCCACTGGCACAGTAATTGGTGAATATTAAATCTTGTAGCACGAACATTAGTATGGGCCATGTTGGTACTGTATTATTTAATAGGAAAAATTCACATGATCTGTAATGATATTTGCACAGTAGGATTAAGGACTGAGATTTATGGTGACGTCGTCACGATTAGATGACGTCATTAGAGCAATTGATTGTGGTATATTATACTATTGTATTGCTTGAGTGATGTATGTTTGTATAATTATCAACCATACACTAACGAATACTACTAATGTATTTCCGAGCATTCCGCTACTCGGACAAGTATTGGTGTATAGTATATTGACCTGTAATGCTAAGTTGTTGATGATTGGACGACTATCGGGTGGTATCCGTTCAGGCTGCTGGTATAGGTTTGGGTTGTTGATAGTCCACAACGAGTTAGTTGACACTCTCTTAAGGCCTTAAGAGAGATGGTCAATTAACTTTGGTTGAGGGGCGTATGTAGATATCGGATTGTCTTCTGGGGGGTCATGACCCCGGTGACATCTTATATTTGCAGTCTAAGACCTCAGTGAATTACTATATTTGAATACCAGGCGAGCTAAGGAACAGATAACACAATGAGCAGGAATGTAATAGCGCGATCTAGTGTGTGCATCAAGTCGATGCAAAACTCACGCGAAAATGTAGCTGAAACAATAAGTGAAATTGGAATAGAATAGACTAAGATTTAGGGCAGTAAGCTGATGGAGTCTGTCGGTGGTTAAAAGACGAAAGTTGTTGCTGCAGTCGCGGCATAACCTTTTATAGTATTCAGCAGAACTTACGACCAATAGTTTTCTAAATATTCAAGCGAGAGCGTCGGTAGGGTGCTACGGACAGAGTGCACGTAGCACAGACTGAATGACTCATAGAATGACGTAGTAACGTGGCGACGACCGACTTACCATAGGACCGTGATAATGTGACCGAGTTTCTATATCTCTATAGAGGCGACCCACGACACCAGATACGACACCAGATGTTGGTGAATCAGATGGTCCACATGGTCACTAAGTCATGGCACCCTTGTAAAATGCAGGCGCAAGCCTAATAAGCAAGGGGCCGGACGAGGACGTAGTAGCGTCTGGCGCCAAGAAGATTAGAAAACCAGACGAAAAGTTGACAGAAGACGTCCGTCAGAATAAGATATTGAGAAAAGATTAACAATGATTGTCGAAGCAATATCCATCACTGTCAGTTTATGGGGCGTTATCCGACAGATTCCATGACTCAGGAATCGGCCAAACCGCAGATGCTAGGAAGAAAAGTCGGGGTCGTGATTGGTCGAAATGATGTCATAATCCAATGGGAACCAAGAGCAACCTCCGGCGGTACGAAACCAAGATGGAGGGAGAACACAATAAAAATAGTATATAAGGGGGACTTTAACTTTAATCGGGAGTCCGGTCCGCCTCGTACCTTGTAACAAGTTCTAGCTGAGTGTAGAGATAGCTTGGATAGTATAGCAAACCAGAGTAGATGGGAGTAATACTAGTTCATTAAGAAAGATAGGAAACGTTAGAATAAGTTATCGTATTTGTCGTAAACTGGTAACAGTAAAAGTTATCGTATTTGTCGTAAACCGGTAACAGTAAAAATTCATCGTATTTATCGTAAACTGGTAACAGTAAAAGTTACCCACTGTGTAGATTAATTATAAAGTTAATAAATCTCATCACCTTGTATAATATTCAAGGCAATAGTTTGGTTTATTGCGTTCCTGGTTAGCTCTGAATTGCATGGAGAAACACCGTGCCGAATCATCAAATCTTGTTGGTCCAGTCAGATCAGGCCCGGATACGAAAACAAATATCGTCTAGTACATCTTTAGACAAGGCGAGCTCGTATCACTCTCTTTCATCCTCGGTAAGACAGGTTGTCGCAGCAACCACACATACAAGTCTTGCCGAAGCGGGAAGAGAATCAACTTACAAGGACCCGAAGATCAGAAATCTTCAACATGTAGCAAACTCGCCGTTTTCCGTTTTGTAAATGTCTTTTCACAAATTATCCACTAAGTCAAGTATTCAAACGCAGACCTATGTGACTGAGTAATTGGTAGGGGTGAAGTTCCTTTTGCGCCCATCTTTGAGTGGCGATGTCTTCGAGCTGCATACTCGTAGCTTTTCTTCAATGTATTCCAGCGTCAGCATTCTCCGGGCCACATCAGATTTTTTCGGACAGCATGTCTGAATTTATACCTGGCTGAAGTAATCTTGCCACAGCATCCGGCCTCATTGTCATGGCCGTGGTCAAAGAGGTGATATACGTTACTTTTGTAGCAGCAATGGCGTGTCCTTTTGACAGATTATGCATAGTTGATACTTGGTTTGGCCAACAGGTTTCGTCTCACCAAGAGTAATTTTCTCCACCGTCGACACCCCCAGAATTCAATTCGTCATCTGGAATAATAACAAGTATACCATGATGAACGTTTAGCCCAAGCTCTGTACCGAAGTGCTGGTTGGTAGTGCCCATCTGTCCACTATATATTTTGTCATCATACTGGCGAGCTTAAGATAACCATTTGGTATGTATGAATTCGTATGCCCTTTGCTCTTTCAGTGACGTAACATCGAGATTGGCCGCAATAATGGTAAATAATGTTAACACATGGAACAGGAACTTGTGTCCTACGTGGAAGCAATACGAGATAGAATATGGGTTAATGAGCACTAATCAGAGAGCGCAGATGGACATCTCGACATCTTGTGAGATCCTGGACTGCCATGTGTATTAGTAAATCTGAAATATCGTGAACGAGTAAAATGTATATGTAGGCCTAAGTCCTGAGATACTCACTTCATATAGCAGTTAACGCCCCACGTTAACACGTCAACAATGCAAATGTATAGTCATTATATTGGATTGAGTGTATTAATATGTCCTACTGCGTACAATGCAGACGCTGACTGACTGATGAGCATTTTCTGTATGACAAGTTCACAATTAATTGGGAGGTCTAATGTTTCTAAGTACATTTCGAGGATGTATTCGTTCGGTAACCATATTAGGGGGTGGGCTAGCGTGTGATTCGCCCAATATCTGTATCATAACCAGCCATTCTATGGCAGTGTTGGCATAATGTGATAGGTGTATGAATGGGGATTAATTTGATGTACGAAACCTTTATATCAAGTGAGTATGTCAGAAATTATATCTAATGGTTACAGCTGCGATAGGCTAAACCGAAGTGGATTTATTGGAATAATTTCAATTTTGTTTAATTTCCCATTGATACAATTTTATTTATTGGTATAATCTCCTTTTCACTCAAGAAGCTATCGCCATTCTGCACATGTTGATACCATATTTATCCATGTGCCCTTATTTTTCACATGTATATCATAAAATTACTTATTTCAAGAAATGGCCGAAATCGCTGTTGGGATTCGTATAGGAACGAATATAAATTACAATTTTCAAAGGGAGGTACACGGAACACAGAAGGTTGCCATCTGAATTCTTATTTAGGAAGTTCTGTAATTTAATAAAACACAGGGCAGCCAAAGATAGCAGGAGGTGTCAACGAACCCTAAATATCAGGTTGTGCTCCCTGACTACCAGCAGTACTAAGTCCAATTAGGTTAAAAATAGTCAACAGAATGCGTATTAAATAGGAAAGGCCTACAATTCGTACGATATGACGGACTAATAAGTATCCGGGTTCCTGCCACGTGTTCACAACCTTGCCACCACCTCCCCCACCCACCCAGCCCCCACCCAAGTATCCTGGTATATATTGACCACGCCAGTCAATAAACTACCCATTACAAATGTATGAATGGTTAACTTAACAATGTAACACTGCCCAATGGATCAGCAGGTGCGCTTATCCAATCAATTGTGCACCACAATTATACAATTTGCTATGGAACATATTTATCCAGATGCGACGTTCACCAAATCAATCACGTAATATATTTGTTCAGCCACAGTTGCATATTTGCCAATAGGAAATGATTGATATTTTGCGATTCATTTAAGGGTTTCCTGAGTAAATGCCCCTACAGCTATCATCCGTTTTCAAATCGATTCTAGCTTAATGCGAATGCACTCTGAATGGGAAAGTTTGATATGGAGTGGTGCTTGTGAGGCTAGCTAGCGCTGGAGAAATGCCTCTATTAAATGAGCACGGCGAAGAGATATATAAGTGGCTTTAATATCTTTCTGTAATGGCAATGGCGGTGGTTCCATAGAGGCATGTTACAGTTATCGTGTCCAATTAAACAAAGAACCTTTGCAGGAGATCTGGGATGCGTGTTGCTCTCTCTTCAATTTACCCTGCATGCAATGTTACCCAGTGTGCAATTATACCAGGCGTAAAGATAGCCCTCAGAGAAAATGATATTTTTGACAAATTAATTCTCCGAATGTACCGCCACGCTCTCTATCTGTCAAGTCTGTCCGATTTCCGAATTAACTCTTTAACACTGAAGCTTGCCAAAACACGGCTATAAATGGGGGTCGGGGCATAGCTAGAGTGGAGTAGTCTTGAGAAATGTCAATTTGCAGATCGAGAGGAGACAGGTTTGGTTTTTAAAAGTTACCACTGCCTTTGCTATGGTAAATTTTCAAAAACAATCATCTCGTCTGCTCATGGGGATTTTTATGAGAAAATTGAAATTTTCTTGATCAACTTATCCAAGCCATTTGCCGGGTGGTGGTGGGGGGGGGGGACACCCACAATTTCGAGAGATTTAACTCGTGAAAATGGGCTCATTCCGCCACCAGCAGGTAAGTAAAAATTAACCTACTGTTGAATATTTTGGACGCGGCTGAATTGGAAAATATTGCTACCTAAGGCATTGATGTCCTCCAGTCCAATTGCGTTCAAAATGTTCAACAAATCATTTCGTGCTAACTAACATGGTCTGGTTTTGTTTTGGTGGCGTGTTGACTTGTTTATGAGCTGTACTATGCTGAAATTGTACACGCATGTGAGTACACATCACTCTCTCCCTCTCCCCACCCACCCACTCCCACTCTCCCACGCCCCTCCCTCTCCTCTCCCCCTCTCCCTCTCCCCTCTCTCTCTCCCTCTATCTCTCGCTCTCTCTCCCCCTCTCTCCCTCTCTCTCTCTCTCTCTCGCTCTCTCTCTCTCTCTCTCTCTCTCTCTCTCTCTCTCTCTCTCTCTCTCTCTCTCTCTCTCTCTCTCTCTCTTCTCTTGATCTGCAAATAGACTTTAAAGGAGTACAGAAATTTAATATTTAGTTACTCGGTTAATGAAAATCAGTAGAACTTTGAAGCGCAAAAGGGGGTGGGACGTGGGTGGGGTGTGTGTTAATAAATCGTTATTTTCTTGTCCAACCCCACCATAGTCGACCCCTCTGCAATTAATAATGGATATTTGATATAATATTATTTCTAGATTTTTGCAGCAGGACGGCAAATACGTGTATACGTGTAGACGTTCTTCAAAACTAACGTGTGCACGTGTACTGACTGCTATTGATCCAAATGCACATCCCTACTATGCACCCTACATAGTAAGATATTGACAGCCAGTTTAGTGTGGCCGCGTGGCTAACAATTCAACAATTCCTTAGGAATCAACAACTTAGTCAAATTGTTCTTCAAATCCATATGGAGTGGCCTGATAAGTATGATGATTATTTAATAATATACTGATTGAAAGCTGTTTCAGCAATAATTTTCATTAAGTTGTGTATGCACTATGTAGAAAAGTAGCAACCGCATTACCTACTAATTATTTTGATAATAATTTGACTGAATGCTGTTGCCGTCATTGATAGCAACAATTTCCGCGCAAATTATTGTCAAAGTATATAAAATCGTTCTCATATTTTCGTCTGGAAGTTGACATACTTGTGCTGAACAGTATTTAAATGCAGGCTGTCGAATATACTTCTGTGACTATGTCCTACATGCATGCTTACGCTTCCCGAACTGGCGGACAAATGACCAGTTGCATATACAGACGGGTTCTTTTTGTTTGAGACATAAGACTCAACGAATATGGCGTCCAATAGTTACAGCGATAATGGAGTCAGGGCATTGCGTGCCGGGTAGCATTGCACACCGGGTAGCATTGCATGCTGGGTAAATCGAGCCTATGATCTTATATCTGATGCAAATATTCTTTATGTAATGAGACACGAGAACTGTAAGTGCGCGTTAATGAAGTTAATACTACTGCTACTTGTCCTATGTACTCTTTTTGGGTTGTGAGTAAGGGGTCAATTTATTGCAATTTGACAGTGTGCCAGGAATAGTCCAAGAGCTACCAGGGTGTTATTCATGTGTCTGAGGCCAAAAGGTTTGAAGGTATCATCTAAAAGGAAATTTTATGCAGAATTCAGAAATCCATTTCTTGCAGTTCTCAGACTGGACATTAATTTACTATGTAGGGAACATATGCGGTACCGCATGCGTGATTTTCCAAAATGCTGATCTTACTTAGAAATGCGTTTTATGAAGATAATTTAATAGTAAACCCTATATTATGTAGTATATTAATGATAATCCTTATTATAGACAGAATCTGACTTACTTGTATCCTTATAACATGCTTAAAATTTGTCAAAAAGTACAAAAAATTGATTTTCGTTTTCGCGGCTTAACAAAATTAATTCCAGTTAAAAATCTTTAACACATATCACTACATCCAATATACGAAAATGTTCCCTGATTATTGTGCTTCAAAACAGTATGATAATGGTTTATTTGTTTGCTACGTACCCGGAGTAATTTGAAATAGTCTCTCCCCACCCCCCTAAATTTACATGAAAGGGATTTCTGCATTTCGCCAAAGATTTGCCTTTAGACAGTTTTTGTTTCACATTGAATTTCATATACAGTTTTGTAATAATAGCATCTATATATGAACAAACATATGTATAGTGTCTTCTGATGAAAAATAGTTGGCTTTGGATTCAGACACAGAGAACACTGATAACTCTTGGTCTAGCTCGTAGATCGCTACTAAATGGGTCAATGGTTGAACATACAGTAACCAATTACAACAAATAATGTGGGATCACACACAAGGCTTCTATAAACCCTTAGCACACTGATGTCAAAAATTCTTATTTTCAAACTAAATTAAAAGATGGACTGGTGTTCATTTTACAACAAATTTGGTTGATGATAGTGCTGTCGCAGTCTGCAACATCATCCACCAAAGTTGTTGAAAAATGAACAACACATTCCTTGCAATTGGCTCAGTAAAGGATAGAATATCCCTCACCAGAGTGCTAAGGTTTTACCATGACTAAATGGGCATCAGTCGTCATAATCAGACTCATCTGAAGACGAATTATAATAAAGTTCATCTTCATTGTCTGTGAGATATGTCTTAATGCTATTGTCATCGACATGTTGACACACATTTTAGGGTATCTGCTCTCCCTCAAACCAATTCATTTGATAGTGTCCATCTTTCAGCTCCCAGCCATGACTCTCGGATGAAGACACTTCCGGTGCTGCAGTATTTGCCCTCTTCCACACTCCTGCTACATAATTTACACGTCTAATTTGTTCTGTAAGAACCGATTGGCAGGGAGGCAGTAGACTAGAATCGATACCTCTGAGTTTCTCAAGTGGACCTGTGCGATTCTTAGGTTCATATGACTGTTCAAATAACACAAAACGCGCATCATTCACGTTCTTGTTGTTTACTCTACCATACAATGTACACACGTATGACTCAATAGTTGCACTACAGTCCGCTGAAACATTATGTGCATCGCCTAACTTGCCAAATGCATGCGTATAGTCTGAGGACTTCACCATCATATCTTACGGTCGAACCTTTCCCTTTCTCCAGAATGCCGGTGTAAAGTCACTACCTGTAAATGCATGAAAAGCTGGAAGAGCCAAACAAACATCATGCCCTAGGTGATTCGCAAGCACAGTGACATCTATGTATCGCCTTGTATTGTTACTACTAATGCCTACATCCATCCAGATACATGCGTTTACCCCTAAGGTGAAGACATGGTATAGCAAAATAATTAACACATCTGTGTCACTAGCACGTACACTAATCCTGACACTAGTTTGCTGCTCCATTGCAATATGTTTAACATGCCACACTATGCGTGTATCTGCTTCCACATGTTGGCACATCAGCTCATCGACAACTTCTCTGACGACTTTACCATGTCTAACACAAAACGAATAACCGTCACCATCAATGCCTACATACAATGTGTGCTCTTGAAGGATGATCGCGTAGGAATCTTTCTGCCATTCATCTACAAGGAACCGAAACAGAGCCATCTTGAACTTAGCTGATTTCAATGCGTCTTTGAAGTCCTTTGGCCGTTTTTGATCAGGACCCGTAATTGCCATATCTGCGTTCGTAGCGCCACGTTTTGCATGTTCGATATCTTTGATTGAAGGCTCCTTATATGTGTCACAGACAAAGTCAACACGAGATGCAAATTCACATAGCTTTTTTAGCATAACCTTTGCCACTGCTCCATATGTGTCAGGTAAATTAGTGAATGTATGTATCAGAAACATAGCATCGACAACACATGCATCTGTTTCAACTGGGCTGCTACTTTCTATCATGCCTTCGAGTTTGTGCAAAAGTTTAGCCTTGTCTGTTTTGTGCATAATGCCATCAACGTGACCAAAAACCATCGGAACTGGTGTCAGTGGATAACCAAACACTCTTTTCAGATCAATGTCCATCGACGCTGCCAAATACAATAACCGACCAAACAAATCTCGCGTACCCTGCAACTCTTTCACTTTCATGTCTTTCGCCTTAACCTTTGTCTTTGTCGCATCCGAAGCAAAGTTCTTAACTTTTTGTCGCGGAATTGGAGCTTCAAATCGATTGGAATCTGCATAACAGCAATCCTTGAAGTCATTACACCACTTTTCACCAAGTTTCCCGAAGTTCAGAACATCACTTTTCACAGGTTCAGATACGGCTCTTCCGGTGGCAATGTTATACAGATTGTTGTCATTGGTTACTTCCACAAAGGGATTCATCGTTTCCTGTATGCCAGTAACAAGCTTATTGAGATCCTCATTGTCGCGTTTTATCCGGTTAGCTTTCAACTCCTGACTTGTGTCTTCTTTTACCTTCATGCCTGCAATGTCCAAAAGAGCACCGACTATTTCACTTCTCATTATACGTGTAATTGTCCATCTGTTTCTAGCACCAATGGATTGTGTAAATGCGGCAATACCAGTCAATCGAGATGCCGCATCTGCGTTTACTGTTTGCTCGAGGGTTAAATCAACTGGACATCTGGAAAACGACTTTGATGTACGTCTGATCGTAAGGGCGCCACCTTCTAACATGTTCTTAACACCCGGGTGAGTTTCGTCAACATTCATCAAATTTAAATGATACTTAACCATCCACCGAGCATAATTATGACGGCTTGCAGCAAAGAACACTGGGCACATTCGTCCAAGGCAGTATACAAACAGGGAAACATCATTAGTTCGACAAGCTCTACCAAAATGTAAGTACAGTTCAATTAAATCCACATATAGCATCCAGAATTGTGCTGTTGGTCCATGTTTTCCGTCTGGTTTCATCGGTGTATTGGTCATATTGGTGTTTTAATTTGGAATACTCATCTGATCCCTCTATTGACTCCAACAATTCTATTGATGAGTTGTCAAGAAGATCCTGCATTTGAGACTTTAGGGAATCAGAAAGATCATTGTACTTATCCAGAAAATGTTTGAAATGCAAAATGCGGAATGCCGTAGCCAGAATAGGATGTAAACGTTTGCATCTGTTAAAATGCTTTCCTGACACAAAACCATTTACTGAACCTGCTGCCAGAACTTCTGTATTCACTAATACCTGTGTTCCTCCAGACTCGTCCACTAAATGTCCAACTGAAGCAAAGTAAGCCATCTGTATGTGAAATTGTCCGAAGCATATAAACACATCATCATACCTAGGTGATTCCTGTACTTGGATTTGGAGAGCTGGCTTAGCTATAGCAAGATCATAATGTACTATTGCAAACCTATCACCACATTCCTGGGCTACCTTCTGTGAGATACGAAGCGTTTCTGCTACAACATCATGTCTTGTAGGTGGCAAATTGATACTGTCCATGTATCAAATTTGTTGAATTAGTAATGGGTCAACAGTTACTAATGAGTTCCAACCAACCCACATGGGGGTATTGTCGAATAATGCACAACTGATCATCCATGTAAAGTCATGAGCTTTGCAAGTTTCCAAATTTTCGGGTTCATTCTCTATCTTTATTTTGTACTGGAATGTTGACATGCGAGGTTTCTTTCTATATGGTTCAATAACCTTTTCTTTTGACACAAATGTTCTTTTACGCTTAGGCCGACTTTCGGCATTCGAACTACATATACCTCTATTAACTTGTCCGGAATCTTGATCTGCATCTCGCGTATTTTGATAACATATACCAACTGTGTCATGTAATGTTCCGCTTCCTGATAATGTTTCTGTATTCTCGTCGTAATTGTCCCAAGCTATGCCCGTACATAATCCACCTACTTGAAACAAGCCTTCTGGTAGAGCAAGATTTTTTTCTGATACAGTCATAGCTAAATCAGTCTCAAGTGATTCTACGACATGATAACCAACCGAATGTCCAAGATGGTTCAGTATTTCTAACACTTTTCTACTGCCTGTTAAGCTTTTCATGCCAAGACCTAAACACAAGTGCTTGGCAGGTTTCACTGCACCTCGAGTTGTAGCATAAACAGCATCTTGTGCAGCACTACTTATGTACCGTTCAGCTCTATCACTTGTTTGGTTCGCTACTGTTGAACCAGTGTACAGAATCCTGAAAAAATGATTAACTATATCCGGAGGATTTCCTTGTCCATGCCCAACAGCATCTGCTGTGAGTGGGTAGGGCAAGTCTTTACAGTTAACTTTCAATTGTAAAATTGCTGCCCTCAGATCTAAAGCCGTCTGTGTCACTCTTGATTCAACAGAACACACGTAATCAAAAGCCTCCTTCATGTCCATGCTGCTGTTGAAGACTACGTTACCTTGTCGGTTTGTCATTTTAGCGATAGTCAACACAGTAGAAAATTCCTTCACGAGTTTCTCACCCAAACTTTGACTGCTATATGTCGAATCAACGGCGCCATTTTCTGCTAACAGAGACAAATATCTGGAGTGAAGAGATGGCAAGAGTTCTGGTCGGTTCTCATTGATCACATTGGTTTTAACATACTCTGCTAGTGCTGCAAATGTTATTCTATGCAGTTCTCTCAGTTTGGAATATTCAGATGTAGTACTATGGTCAGGTTTTGAACGATTTGCTCAATTAATATAAGCCTTTCGACAAGAATGATGATATTTCACTTCCTTTGCACAAAATTCTATGTTTCCGATTTTAGTGATCATATGTTGGTCATTTAACGCATGTGCAGATGCTTTAATTTTTATTTCTGCACCTTTAGTCTGACTGTCTCCTAAACCTTCGCGGAATCCCTTGGCACTCTTATGTTTACAGTTACAAAATATGCAAACCTCTTCAAAAACACCTGATGACGATGTCGCAGGGTGCTGTACATCAGATCGTAGATTATGTTCTTGTGTAACTGACATAGGCTCATCACTAGATGTAAGTTTGGGAATAGCGGTAAAGTTTTTGTAACATGTACTATGATATCCATCATGAGGCCCATGCGTTTCTGCGAGAGTCAATAATGAACTGTATTTTGATGACATGCCGTGATGTTGTAAGCGATAATGCACAGCAGACTGAACCCTGTCCCACGTATCTTTGGTGAATCGCTTAACAGATTCCTCTTTATATGGCCCAATGTGAATAATACAGCGCTTATCCGATTCAGTCTTCTCAGCTGAATGTGTGGTGTCCTCTTCCGACATCACACTCATAGGTATCGTCTCCTCATCAGTCATTATTTCGCCTGATAATACATAAAACAATAATGCATGTTTAATAAATCTTTACCACTAGTTCATAATATTACTATTATCAGGACATAGACTAACTTCCTGAGAGCGTAAAATGTGAGATCAAACATCTTAAAGGAACTTTTGGGCGAAATTCAGAAATCTCTCACATAAATTTTAAGGGGGTGGGGAGAGATTATTTCATATTACTCCGGATATTTAGCAAACAGATAAACCATTATTATACTGTTTTGAAGCACAATAATCGGGGAATATTTTGGTATATGGGATGTAGTGATAGATCTTAAAGTTTTTTAGCTGGAATTAATTTTGTTAAGCCACGAAAACGAAAATGAAAGGAATTTATTGCTGAAAATCTATTTTTTTTACGTTTTGACAAATTTTAAGCATGTTATAAGGATACAAGTAAGTCAGATTCTGTCTATAATAAGGATTATCATTAATATACTACATAATATAGGGTTTACTATTAAATTATCTTCATAAAACGCATTTCTAAGTAAGATCAGCATTTTGGAAAATCACGCATGCGGTACCGCATATGTTCCCTACATAGTAAATTAATGTCCAGTCTGAGAACTGCAAGAAATGGATTTCTGAATTCTGCATAAAATTTCCTTTTAGATGATACGTTCAAACCTTTTGGCCTCAGACACATGAATAACACTCTGGTAAATCTTGGACCAAAAGACACTTACAGTATCATGAGTTAGCTAGTCTTTGATCAATCAGAATGTTTGTTGTTTAGCTTGTAGTCTAGGGGATGAAGTATCAAACTGATCAACTAACTACGGTAAGCACCTTTACCTCTTACTCTATAATCATAATACCACAGCATCTGAAAAGTGTTATGATTGTGAAATTAGAGCCACGAGTGAAGTGTAGGAAGAGGAAATAATGGAACAGTCAGCTTATTAATCCAACAGTGGTGAGATGGCTAAGTTTGACACAAATTCTAGGGAATGAGATTTAGAAACGTAGTGGGAGAATCTTAGCCCACTATCATTACTAAGAAATAATTCCCATATGAATTCATCAAAGCAAATGTATTCTATATTTGTAAAATAATTCCTAACTGGATACAGAAAACCAATCTGTCCTTTCTATAAAAGGATAAAGACTAGCTGATTTTGCTTCTCATAATCTACTAGCAATCCTTATGTATTAATTTCAAAATATTCGACAAGATCTTTTCTTTATGATATGATTTCAAACTGACGTGTAATGGTGTAGGGGTCAAAATAAGGATATAGTCTACTTTTACAGGGATCTACATACAAGCAGGTGAACTTTCATCTCGGAAGAAATCTTAATAACCAATGCTTTAAAAGAAACAAAACACAAAAACAAATTAACATTCTTTCTATTCTAACATTCGCGCGACAACATTTAACGAGTATTGACTGAATAAATTGTAAGGAGAATGACTAAATTGAATGGAATGAATTATTCAATTATTAGGATTTTACCTATGATGAAAGACTGAATGGGTCATCAGAAATTTGATTATTAATAATAAGATTTGTTGAAAATAATCAAATCATAGACATCAGATATACTCAAGGAAAATTATTAAATGACTGCGGGTCCATAGATATATCTATATCGAATCTATAAATACTACTCTGATAGGTCATAAGACTAATTTTATGTACAATCAATATCCGCGCGTGCCTGCATTTGCGTATTGGGCATTGCATACTGACTTAACCAAATCTAGTTCAATAATAAATAAATAAATAAATAAATCAAATAAATTGATTATTCATATTATTATTGGAAAGTGCTTATTTTATCAAGCGGTATTTTCAGTCTGTCATGAGTTTGATGAAAAAATAACTATCTCCGGAAATGTTCAAAGCACTGTAAATTCGAAAACTGGTTCTTCCTGAGGAATGATGACGATTAAATATTCACCAATCTGTGCATGAAAATGTCCCGAATGTGAACCAATCCACTGATGTTTGTATGGTCAAGGCTTTTCCTTTGAGATTGACATTTCTACAAAGGTAAATCCGAAAATGACGTCATTGTTTTTAAAGGGGTAGTTTGTATAATGGCCTTTGAAGATGTTCGATGAATCAGAATAGCGCGGTTGGTGTAACGACGATCAAAACGTCGACGACGTAGATTTACTGTAGGAAATGTTAATTCAGGACTGATACGTGGCGGCAACTATATATTGGATACATGTTCTGTGTGGCTGTATTTCAGTATCGAAATGGGCGACGACGATGGTGTGATGACTACGCTATGAGACTGTTACGTATTGTGTGGACAACGATTATGATGATATCCTGACATTTCCATTATCTAAGTGAAGCAGTTTATGAACTATATATACTGTGTAGTGAGTTCAAGATTGAGGCCGGAAACAGGAATTGTTTATTGACAGTTGCTATGGTTACCCATACAAAACATTATGTATACTGATATCATTTTGGTAACCTTCGTACAGTGGCTAAACTTCTTTGTCATACAATTAATGTACTCACACTACCGGACATTGTCACGACGTTAATGGACCTGCCGATTCCGACATTGATGACGAACTTGACGAACACGACGATGAGGAAGACGATAATGGTGACGGAAATGAACCGAGACGATCTTCACATAACTGGCATTAACTGGCGCTCTCTGATTCTCGCTTCATGATTTCAATGTCTGTACATTATGTACAAGTGAGACAGGCGATTTTCTTCAGATTTCAAACATTGTTCATTACGGATCTTGTGGCAGCCTTTTTAGACGACATCGGCCTGCCTGAAGTATAAACCGTGCGAAAGCATCAAGTGACTCCAGTCACATGACTGAGTAATGTATCTAAAATCGTATTGGCGAGGCTAAAGAGGCTATGCATGCGTACGCTGTAAACATTACGCACGGATTTCATATTTGTAATACACACATGTATAGGACTGACCGCGTCAAATAGATAATAACATGTTGAAGGGTTTATATTTATAATCTGATTAATATAAAATCTAATTTCACAAAATCTCATTTCCATTCTATTGATTGTGTTCATGCCATGACCCGTGAAATATCCTAATGGAAATGTGCGATGAGTCAAAGCATACACCTACCTAAATGATCATAAATGACACAATAATATTGTCAACAAGTAGATTAGAGATGGAGAGTGGGGTGTGGGTGAAACAAAGATATGCTAACAGGACATAGGAAATGGGAAAAAATGTGAATGACTACATGATGCAGGGAGATAGACTGAATGATGGGGTAGGGTGTCTGTTAGTATTGTAGTGCAGATGCTGCATCTCTGATACCCTCACCTTATCCACCTTAGAATCCAACCTACATGCCTCTGTATGCCCACACGCCTGCATGCACTGACCACACATGACTTTTGAATCAAATGATTCCAAAGTCAGGTGATACCTCCTCACAAACAGAAAGTCTATGCTGCATTGGTGCGTAAGCTCATTAAGTCTGACAATGTCAGAAATTAGGTATGTGATTCATGCATAAGCACACCAAGTTTCCAATGGTCAGCTGTCAACCATCATGGACTATTCTAATTACAGCTCTCTAAAGCAAACGATACACACAAGAGTTAGTCAACATCACCAGAGCCAAAATTGTGTGCATACAACAATGAATAAAACTTCAGATAGTGGTTTTTTTACAGTTGCAGGATATCAGCGCATTAGCACGAACAGAAAACAGTACATTCACCTATTCTATTTTATCTAAAATGTGTTTGTAAATTATTAATTAAGCTATTTTCTCTCTTACAGAGTAGGTCGGTAGAGAATGTGTGTAAGCTGGTTTCCACAAGCGAGTGCTCCACTTTTACTACAAGCAATTTGATGACGCGGTTTTTATCTGTGTTCCATTTTCTGAACACCATTCGTTTCCTTTTAGTAGCAGTGAACACTATCTATGCATCCATATCACATGAGTTATATAGAATAATAGTTGTCCAATTTATCTCATTCTAATAGTTCCTATATCCATGGACCAATCTTAACATAGGCTCTAATCTCGATAGTTAACCATGAATTAGTTAAACGATGCGCATTATCCTGTGAGGCACACCGTTCATCAAACCTCGCACACTCTATGCAAAGCCATGGCGTTAATATTCCATTAACTGGGCTACACCGTGATGTATCCATGATATGTGAGTAAGCAGAGAATGGATTGGATGTGGTTCAAATAAGAATTACGCCATTGGCCAATGCAAGCGTAGTTCATGCGATCGAATAGGTTGGCAGCCGAGATCACCAGCTTTCAATGGGCATGGGATGTAGTGTTAAGTGGATTGTCTTTGCGAATCTTATAATAAAGTGTAGTGAGAGGCGACGGATTTCTTAACAGAACACATACATTCCCCTTAAGATGAAGTTAATCCGGGAAGCATTACCAGACTGCTGATCTGGGATATCTATTTCCATGATGTAATGACATTAAGAACAGATCGGACGAGCGAAGCAGGCACAAGCATTTGATATGGAGTGTGGCATAGCATACTCAATCAGATTTATGTCTGAAGAAGTGTGAAGGGAACTGCAAGTAAAACATGGGAGCTGTCCGATTCGATGAACGTGAATGGCACGATTTAATACACCTTTCTATACCGCAATATAACTGCGGGTAGAAGCATGTTATTAAGTCTTCCATAAATAAGTAAACTATCCAAGTGACTAGAAACTAACTTTATTATATCCCTCTCTGTCCAAGCATCTCCGCCACCATCCCCACCCACCCTTACCGCCTCTACCCCTCTCAAACCCACCTCTCTCTCGGCCTCTCATATTTCACCCCGTTCAAACCTCCGCCTCTCTCCTGATCTCCATCTCTCTCTCTCTCTCTCTCTCTCTCTCTCTCTCTCTCTCTCTCTCTCTCTCTCTCTCTCAATCTCGCTCCTCTCTCTCTCTCTCTCTCTCTCCCCCTCGCTCTCTCTCCCTCCCTCTCTCTCTCTCTCTCTCTCTCTCTCTCTCTCTCTCTCTCTATCTCTCTCTCTCTCTCTAACTTTCCCTGCACACACACCCACCTACCTCTCCCCCATCTCTCTCTCTCTCCCTCCCTCTCTCTCTCTCTCTCTCTCTCTCTCTCTCTCTCTCTCTCTCTATCTCTCTCTCTCTCTCTCTCTCTCTCTCTCTCTCTCTCTCTCTCTCTCTCTCAATAATTGCACACGCAACAGATAATCAGCGTAATTCTATTGCCATCTGCACAATTGCCACTCGCAGGTCTAGTTAGTTTTAGTTGCCGTGCACGATATGCTAAAATGAGCCAGAAGGAATGAAGTTTTGTAAATATATCACATAAACTAGCAAAGGACTACACCACTTTTGTTCAGAGGTGTAATTCTGCAAATACAAGGCCACTGCAATACTGTGACTGCGATTGACTTGAATATATCTTGTTCTCGACTATGTGAAAGGTTCTAAACTAGCGGTCTCGTCAGACAGATGGTCAGCGTACGTAAATTATGTGTCAAGGAATTCCCACGTGATGTTCATGTGTCTGGAAGAACATCCGTGCAAGAAACAGATTCCATCATCCTAGTAATAACTGTAAATATGAGACCATTTCTATCTACTCTTTACACTACGTCTATGCATTTGACTTTTCACCTGTTTCTTTGAAATAAACATACATTTATCCAGACTAAATTGATTAACGGCATTTAGCCCTCACGACGGCGATATGTAGTGTTTAACATTAGCAGTTATCCTCGCCCCGTAAATGTGTTTCTTGTTCCAGATAATGTGTAAGTCAGCTATTTGGAAGACATGTCAATGTACCAAGGATATCAATAATTGGGGGATCCCAGTTTATTCATCAATGATATGACGTCATAATCAACTAGGTGAAGTGTATGGTGACGTCATAACCAATTACGCCATGAATCGCGTGGCTAAGTGGATTATTAACATCCGCGAAATATTATTATCAGCCATATACCGAGAGCCGTGTGCACAGCAGCATTCTTTATATTAATGATCGTCTGATTGTCCCCGAATGTTTTCGCATTTCGAGACCCTAACAATTACATAACAATGCAGGACACCTAGCCATTGAACGAACCACAGAAAGGATTACGGCCCGCTTCCATTGGATAAATATACGTGATAGCGTAAAAGTATGGGTGGCCAAAGGCGTATCCTGCTAATGCCGTTCTGTTAGCCAACAACACCTCACGTCATTCCAAACCGAAAATCGTTCGCGCGCCGTGGGAGCAAGTGGCTATCGATGTGCTCGGGCCCTTAAATGTGATGGATTAGGTCAATAAATATATCCTCGTACTCCAGGCCTATGTCACGAAGTGGGTAGAAGCATTTGCACTGCGGGACCAAGAGGCAGCCTCTGTGACGGATGTCGTGGCCACAATGCATTCTGCGGTTTTGACATGCCTTATAAACTAGACTCTTATCATGGTACCAACTTTGAGAGCCGTTTGATCGCCGAGCTCTGCAAATTATTCCACATGGAGGAAAGGCACTAAACTGGGGAAGTTACCAATAATATACTGAAATATAAACCAGACTAGATATGGCGTGAATGGGACCTGGAATCAGGAACTCTTCTTCTTCTTCATTTCGATCACTGGTATCACACTTGGAGAGCCGTTCATAAGATGAAATCTGTGGTTTTCTGCAGTTCTTCCACAGGCCCATACAGCTTTACAAGAAGAGGTTGACAAAGGCCAGATCTCTTCTCTCAGCAGCTGATACGTACTGCAACATTGAAGTATGTGCTCTGTGGTCTTTTCTGCTTCTCCATATGGACAAGCGGGAGATGTCGTAAGGTGGAACCGCCTGTACATGTGTTGGTTTAGTCTGTTGTGTCCAGTTCTGAGACGAAAAATGGTCACATGCTCTGGCCTTGAGAGATAATACTAAGCATCTTCTGATTGAGGTGTTCTATATAGTGACTTGATGATAGTCTTCATCTCTGTATGGGTAACCATGTTTTCTGTCTGATTCTCTTCTGCACCCACCTTTGCCATCTTGTCTGCTTCCTCATTTCCTTGGACTCCACAGTGTGAGTGGATCCACCGCAATGCTATCCGAAAGCATTTGATGGTTTGTAGTGCTTCTTGAAGTTGTGGCAGCTTACCTTTAGTGATAGCCTCAAGGACGTAGCGGGCATCAGATAAAAAGACAATCTGTGCAATACGGTCTGCTGTTCTGCTGGTGGTATTAGCTGCATGAACCAGTGCTTCGACTTCAGCTCTGTAGTTTGTGCAGTGTTTGTCTGTCGGTATTGCAGCTGACCAATGTTGTCTGTTTGGATACTGTATGTGCAGTCCAGCACCTCCGCTCCTAATTGCATCTTTGGCTGATCCATCTGTGTAGATCCTTATCCATGTCTCCTTAGGGTACATTTCTTCCAGCATGGCTAGGGTCAGGGCCTTCTTACTCACATCACTGTGGTCATCTTTGGTTGGGAGGTACTGTGGTGCGAATAGCTATGCTCTCCAGTTTGTTTTCCAGAGTGGAGGATCAAGTGTGTGGTTTGGGTCTTCTATCTGTGCTGGCAACATTTCTTGG
Organism: Chaetoderma sp. LZ-2023a; assembly: GCA_034401795.1. NCBI lineage: Eukaryota > Metazoa > Mollusca > Caudofoveata > Chaetodermatida > Chaetodermatidae > Chaetoderma > Chaetoderma sp. LZ-2023a. The sequence continues at coordinate 269,264,722 of CM067369.1, read as the reverse complement.
TGTTTCCTTTGAAGTGCCCTTGTCTCTTTCACAAAACTTGATCTTGTAAGTCTTCCTGATGACAGCTGTGCTTGCCTGATCTTCATCGGGTGGTTGTTGAACGATTTGAACTCTGCAGCTTGGATCAGTGCTTTGCATTCCCTTCCTTTGTTAAGTGGGTGGATGCCGGCTGTCTGCTCCATTTTTTCTATTGGTGTTGATCTCATTCCACCAGTGATGATGCGCAGTGCCTGGTTGTGTACTCTGTCGAGGCTCTGTTGATGAGATTTAGCTGCTGTCATCCATGAGCTGGATCCATACTCAAGGTGTGGTCGTACGGCACCTAGGTAGATGGTCGTAAGGATCCTTTCATTGGTACCCCCACTTTGTTCCTGCCAGCTTCCTCATGATATTTAGTTTTCTTCTGGCCGTTGCCTCTGCGTTCTGGATGTGATCCTTCCATGTTAATCTTATGTCATAGGTGACTCCCAGGTATGTCTGCTGGTCCTCATACTCTAGTGGAGTACCACGCAGTGTCTGATTGCCAACCTTTGTGTTGGTGGACAGTGAGAATAGCATGGCTGAAGATTTTTCTTTGTTGATGGTAATACACCAGCGATTGGCCCAAGCTGTAATTCTGTCCAAGGCGAGCTGCATTCTGTATGTGGCAGTCGTTGTGTACTCCTCGGTGCACCAGAGTACGAGGTCATCTGCATAGAGGGCTGCTTGGATCCCATTGGCCAGCTCTGCTACAATGTCATTAATGAAGATTTTGAACATAGTTGGTGATAATACTCCGCCTTGTGGCACCCCTTGTCCCAGCAATACCTTCTGTCCAGATTGTCCATCCACCCGCACCCTAGCTCTGAGATTGTGTAGGTATGACTTGGACCTATATGAATGTGTTGCCACCGATGCATGTGCGCCGGAGCTTCGTGAGGAGGCCATCCTTCCACACCTTGTCAAATGCCTTCTGCAGATCGATAAAGGCAGCTAGCATCACCTTCTTGGCTTGAAAAGTGTCCTACATGACCTGTGCAAGATGTGTTGTTTGATCTTCTTGCTCCTGTATCTTCTGAAGCCAGCCTGCTCTGAAACTATAATGTTCTCCGACTCCAGGTACCACTGCAACCGCTGGTTGACGAAGCACTCCATGGTCTTGCATATGCAGCTTGTAAGACTGATAGGACGGTAGCTCAGCACTTTCGTCTTGTTCTTCCCTTTTTTCAGAATAGGGGTCATTCCGGCTTCCTTCCAGCACTCAGGAACCTCTCCATTGGTCCAACTGAGATTAAAACTGTCTAGCAACTTGCGGAGAGATGCATTACCAAGGTGTTGGATCATTTCATTTGTAATGCCATCTGGCCCGGGAGATTTCTTCTTCTTCGGATAGCCTTCTTCAGTTCTGCTAAACTAATGTCAACTTTCATTGCATCATGAGTGTTGGTGTCTGTTCTTTCCTTTTGCTCTTTTCTAACCTCTTTTTGACACATTCGTGGTATAGAAATGTTGCCTTCTTTTGCATATGCCTTCGCAAAGGCATCTGCAGCCATTTTTCCTGTCAGTGTTTGTTCATCTTCTTCAAGAGTAATCTTCTCTCCCCCGACACCCTCATCATTCAGTGCTTTAGTCAGTCTCCATAGTTTTATGGTGTCTCTCTCTAAATTAAACCTTGCCGTCTTTTCCCTCCAGCTTCTTCTTTTGGCCTCCAGCTTGGTCTGTAGATACCTGGCTTTAGTTTGTTGTAGCGGGAAGTGATTTTCATGACAGGGATTACCCTCTGCATATTCTCTGGCCTTGTCTAGTTTATCATGTGCTGCTTGCAGTGCTGTTGTCCAGTAGGGGCGGTACTTTTTCCTGAACCCTCGAGGAATTGCTTCGTTGGCAGCCTTGAGGATACTTGACTTAAATTCCTTGACCACATTGTTGATGTGTCTCCCTTCTACTGCTATATTTTGGGTAAGCTCATTGGAACGAATGCCGAACAGACTGCAATTTGCCTTTTTCTAGTTCCACCTTGGATGTGGAGGTGAGCTTGTCGAAATACTTCCAGAAAGAGAGAGGAGGACAGGGCGGTGGTCGCTTCCTCCTAACTGCGATCCGACCACGCTACTGAGGTTTCTGTGAATGTCTTCTGTACAAAATGCCAAGTCCGGCGTTGTTGTTGAGTGCCACCGGCGCGAGTAGAAGGTAGGCTGATCTGTGGGATCGTTGCCAAATATTTAAGATCTTAATCGACACCTCATAATTCAGGATGAAACGTATCTAGTTACGCATGAATCCAAACGCGTTTTCTGTAACTGACAACAGCAGATCTATAATTAGTAGACTGACAAAACGTCAAACTAAACAGTGATCCGCCTAACATTGTAAGGGAGGAAAGTCATTGTTATGACCATTATCACAGTAATGCAATAAACTTCTCAGCCAACTGGTCATCAGAATAAGTGACTAAATCATTGGCTTGGAAAACATGGACAGTGGTGAGGGAAAAGGGTGATCCGTTGATCAGTAACCCTGTCATACCCAGTTTCCATAACGTAGATGAAAATTTAGAAGGGTTTAACGTCATATATATCCTATGACGTCGCATATCACAAAACTGTGTACGATAAATCTTAAATGTATCTACTAATCTAGTATTTCCTTATCTTTACAGTTTCTTAGATATTAGCGATTAATTTTCTCCTGCTCTTATAGCAGCCTTTTGTTTTGTCCTTAGGAACATCTAAAAGAAATTAGCCCTCTTTGACATCATTTACGGATGACAACCTGGTGGCCCGCTCGACGTGAAGATATAAGCTAGTGACAGTACTAGTGTCGGTTTTCAACTTACTATCGAAATACACTTCTTAAGGATGACCGCCTTAGCCGCCAAATTTGTGGGTGGCATCCTAAAGTGCTTCACACAGCGTGAGTTTCAGAGTAGCACTGCGGATGAAGACGCTGAATCCTCCGCCAAAATGGATTTTTTCATTGTTAAGCCCACCACATGGTACTTGGAATTTCCACTAAAATGAAATGTCGCCAGCGGTCTCTTCCCACTCAGTTCCAGTTCGAAGTGCTCACAATCATCGCGTGTCCATCAGCACTGCTTCGGCACTTAAGTGTAGGCTATTTTCACTGGAAAATTGGAAAGCTGAGTGTCCAGGTTCGCCCCATCTCAAGTACCGTCATTGCCGCCCCGTGCCATTGCAAATGATCTTTGAACTTATTTTCACGACGACGAAAGGCCACTCACCGTGGACACATTCATTCCAAAGGGTTTGAATTCCTCTGCCATCCTTCTGATTTGTTCCTTCGGGTCTGTTGACCCTCGTACCAGTTGGGTTTTTAGAGGATCTTGCCGCATAAAAATACGGCATTACATGAACGAAGCAATCTTTAGACGCATTTCCTTAGAAAAAGCGAAAACCACTGCAGTTCGATCTTCCTCAAATGACTAACGACCATTTTTCTTTTGAACCGCTTGGCCTGTGGTCAGGATAAAAGATATAGTTATACAATCCTGTGGTTATCACTGTTCAAGGCGACCGAACCAGAATAACCACCGCATCAGTTGGAATCTTTTTCTAGTCTTCCGCGTCATCCTCAGCCTGTCATTATAGTAGACCACAGCAGCGTCTCGACTAGACAGAGATTATTTAAACTCCTTCCCCCATTAATCACATGAGTTGGTTTGCGCATCTGCAACTCAGAAAGTCTGTTACTCTGACAGCGTCAAAACATTTTTGACATCAGTCAGGCCGGTATCCGTCTCTGAGCATAGATTCGCCAGACTTTGTGAAAGTAGATGTTCACACATAACTGAATCGACCGTGTTCTTCTGTGGCCGCCTGAGGCCTTAAACCACAACACACCTAGGCTATATAAACTATCAACTCACGCAGGATCCCTTAAATTGTTAAATTTATGTACACTTAGAAGGACTGTTGCGGGACATCTCCTGAGAACATTGGATCAACCAGACCACATCGACTAAAATGATATTCAGCCCTGATTCGGCTATGTTAAGACACAAAAGTAGAAAATCGTCTTGTTCCGCCTTAAGTGAAGTTTCACGAATTAGCTCTTAGCGCTAAACACTTTCGTGACAGAATAACCTTTTAATGACTGACCGAACGAATAGCGACCATCAGCAACGTAGCGACACCAGTGAATACCATCCAGTATATCTCTCTCCTCTCCCGAACACCCATTCCTCCCCCCCCCCATCACACTACCACCATCCCCCACCCTACCCCTAGGGATTCCGGCTCCCGAGAGATAGTATGCCCGCTGCCAGGATGGCCCTACCGACTCTGGAGAGACGATATTAAGAATTAGGGCGACTTTTTAATGCAGAAAACAAGGGCAGAAATTTGTCCTATTACCACTCTACTGCGCACCTTTCGGCTGACAGTAAATACTGCGCATGAAGCACTTGGAATAAAAAAGAGCATGTTGACCCTCTCGACTTCCATCTCAATGCCTACCCACTCTCCAGCTTACTAGCACCCATGAAAGAACTGCCTAAAAGAGCTTGGATCCAGTGCAGGCATGAAAGCCCGAACAACCAACTGCGGCCCTTTCCGTCTCTGAAATGCACTATCTACACCTGCATGTATATCCCGTACCTGGTACGACAACCTGGCCAGATTCCTCCCTCAAAGAATTACCCCGTTGACCTAGGGACACCTTTCTGACCACGCATGGCGAGGTTCGACTCCTTCATCACGGAAAGAGCCGCCACCAACATGGCCTCCAACAGAACCAACGCAGACACAAATACCGCTGTCACCACTAGGACCACAACTACCGCCACCTCCGATGCCACAACTGTCGTTGCCACCTCTACTAAAGGCGCCTCAAGAGCCCCCAACACCTACCGCACGAACGTATACATCGGTTTTGTCCTCCCTCACTCTGACCGGTGAGAAGAGAAGACCTCTACCGACGAACCGCTGCACCACCCCCTGAAAAGGTCAAGATGGCCGCCACAAAATCCGGACATCCACGTCCGGATCACGGCGGCGAGGAAGAAGGCATTGCATCCACTACTGAACCATGCCCAGCCAGCAGGACTCGTCTGTTTCAGGCACTCCACGTGTTTGGAATACCCCGCTGGACCAGCGCATCTCCATGGAGATGGCTGGCTGCTCCAGCCAGCAAACGATTGTGGGAGAGCTTTGAGAACGCGTCCATGGGATCCTCCCAAGTGCTGAAACCTACAGTAACCAAGAGCCACCTGGGACCTCGGAGACCTGACCACATCGGAATGGAGTCCCGACCCGGCGACCAAAGGTAATGATGAGTATCTGGGTATTGTCAGCCGGTGGGGCGGAGGAGGGGGCATACAGGCGATGATGATGATGATGACGACGACGACGACGATGATGATGGACGGCGACGACGATGATGGTAATATACTGTGTCCTGCCGCTCCATTATTTTAAAAAGATTTTTATGTGCAGCCTTGTCCTTTACAAGCTATATAGATGTAGGCACCAACAACGGCAAATTCCAAGGCTAAGCAGCTACTTATCTGTGCACAACGCGCAATCTTTTTATTACTACACATTGTGGTGGATTAGAAGTGGCTGCGCAGCAATACACAGTTATTTAGTTACTTTTAGACTGCTGTAAAATGAATATATTGATACATTTTAATGAAACGTTTGGCAATCTTTAAGCATTATCTATAAATAATTTCAAATCTAAAATAATAAAGTGCCGCACTTGTAACTTTATTTTCTTCGGCATTTGTCAGAACTCTTTATGGCGGTGAACACAATATACTGTAAATTAGTAAGAAACACGAGAATGTTAAATACTTTTTATGTGACGAAGAGATTCTCAATTTCGTTACTATTTCGTATCGCATTTTGGAAACTCGTTTAATTAGATATTATTTGAAAGTCACTAAATCGTATTAAATATGGCACGACTTTACCACCTAAATATGCAAACCTCTAATCACATACGTTTATTGCGTGGCTGCTCACGGCTACGCTTATATTCGGGTTGTGTCTAGAATTGCGTATAGGCGCGGCCATTTTGCGCAAAGAATTGTGGTCTCCAACGGCTAACCAGAAAAAGATAGATAAAGCGCGCCTCTATGTTTAGATTGGAACCATAGATTTAGGATATATACTGGCTAGATTGCTCATACGCATACGCTCACTAGGGGGGAATGGGATAGATGTCTCGACTGCTGGATCTTCACTGACTGATGGGCATCTGCCGCAGACGATCAGCTATGTATATAGCATCCAAAAGTCAGTAAATTCTTTTTTTATTAATTGAAATTCTGCTTAAATAGCATGCACAATACGGAACTACAAAACTACAGTAAAAATAAATATGGGAAATACGGTAATACCGCCAGGCGGTAAGAATTACAGAAACCTAACGCATACATCGCTGAACATCCAAACATGTACGTACATATGATAACTATATTATAACTTCTATTCATTTTAGGAAACTGCTGCCGTAAACCATTGCTGCATGTAGACAACTTTCAGCATTATTGTTTACATACTCTACACAAATCTTTCTTGTACTGACCGTGAAACAACTAGGCATAGCCTTTGAAATCAGCAAGATAATGGTTAAAGAGAGGGGTTTTTGTATCCCGCAGTTTCCGCGAAACCTGACACAGTTTGGCATAGAAGACATCAAAAATAAATTAACACGTTTTCAAAACAAGGTAGAATTTCTGGTTTTCTTTGCAAATATAGTGACTTATTTACATGTATGAGCTGTACTGTAAAACCGGCGACTCGATGGTATAGAACATCTAAAGAATAAATTACCATGTTTGCAAAACGAGACAGGATTTCTGTTTATGTTTTGTGAGTACGTTAACTTATTTATGACCTGTATAACGTAGCCGATGCAGTCGAATCACTTGTAATAAGTGAGCACATATTTTAGCAAGAGCGGTCAGATAGTGTAGAGCCTTGCCTTTATAATTAATTAGTTCGCTTAGCTAGAGGTGAGCGGGGCATAGCTAAAACTAGAAAGGTCCATTGCCTATAGGCGCTGCCATTTTGCGTAAGGATTTGTGGTCATTCACGTTCTCGCCAGATTTTCTACCGCTAACGAGAGCGAAATATGTTTATAACGAGAGCGAGGTAGCTTGCCTCTATTTAGATTGGAATCATAGATTAGGATCTATCGTCTAGATCTCTCCTGTGCATTAAACGCATAGCCTCACTATTGGGGCTATCTGTGCCTACCACTCGTGGCCTGGGCTAATTGCTGACTGTGCATTTGCATCAGAAATAAAATGGTATTGTGATCTGACCCACTGTACCCACGTACATCCCTTAATCTCCACTTCAACACTCGTCCCGATAAAACTGCCCAAAGTGGCATCTGTAGTAATCTTGAGAAACTACCATTTACATCTAACAGGTACACATTTTTTAATAGTCCATCAAGTGTACACATTTTATGTTTTTGCCGGGGTTGGAAAAAATCTGATTTTTTCGATTTTTATAATTTTTATGATTTTTTTACTTCTATAACAAAATCATTGATTCGTTACATGTACTCATGTTCTGACCTCAATAGAATGTAATCTCTAGGAGCTATAAACAATGTTGACTTTATTTATACTATTATTCTATTAAAATGTATTATGACAATAAACATCGCAGAATTTGTTCTTGTTGTTCTGAAGACATTTTTGAATTTGTTATTACATTTTGAAATAACTGCTGTTCGACTGGACAGGTCATGATAGTCCAGTAAAACTACAAATTAACCTAGAACAAATTGCAACAGAATTTATTTCTTTTCTGCGGCATTCATGGGACTGCCAGGTGTCACATATCAACAGTCCTCCAAAATCCCTCGATGGGAAAGTGGGTAAATTCGCATATTTAGCTACCGCCATTATCCGAATAATGAAACTTCCCTTACATGCTTCATTCCGCAAATAAACGAAGGAGAAATGTTGTCTAAGCTCTGAATTTCATGGTCACGGAAGACAGTAAGCAATTGTCCAGTCATGCAAGATCTGCATTGGCTTCCGATTGAACAAAGAATACTGTTCAAAATTCTAAGTCTAACATATCGGTGTGTTTACGGCTCTGCGCCAGATTATCTGTCTGAGTTTGTACAGATATACAATCCTCCTCGGCAACTCAGATCTGCAGATCAAATGTTATTAGAAATTCCAAACGTTTGCACAAAAACATATGGCCACAAAACTTTCTCTTTTGCTGCTTCGTCTAACTGGAATAATTTACCATTTGATTTCTAAATCTCTCCCACTCTATCCAGTTTCAAATCAAATCTCAAGACATATCTTTTTAAACGGCTTATACATAAATATCAATTGTAAGCGCTTAGAGCATGCATTACATGCATGGATTTCAGCGCATTATAAATGTACTATTATTATTATTATTATTATTGCCTTGAACCACCTGTACAAATTCTCCAAACCACAGATTAAATATGGTTGTATGCACAGGGCCGGGGTAATTTAAAAAAAGTTATATTTAAAGTAAGTTTAATTTTGTTTTTCGCTTTTAAAATGTTATCTAAAATAAATTGCATTTTAATTTTCACTTTTATCTCACAATTTGAATAAATTTCTATACAATTCAATCAGAATATGGACATGGATTTAGATACATGCGTTATTTGTAACCAGAGCCTAGAAAATGGCTCACAAACTGTTAAGCTTCGAGTTAAAGGCTGTGACGGTATTAACAATGCTAGCAGAGCCCGTGAAAGCGATGTCATAGCTGAAGTAGGACAGAGGGTTCATGTAAAATGTCGACGGGAGTTCATTGATCCCAAGCAGATTGCCCGTGACGCAGAGAAAATTGAACAATCTCCGCCACCCATGCGAACACTCCGTTCAGAAAGTCCAACATTCAATTTTAGTGAACATTGTTTGCTATGCGGATACCCTGCAAAAATTCAAGATGGAAAGAAACGTGGCTATGATATTTATCCAGTAAGTACTCATGACTTTCAATGTAGTATCGCCGAGGCCTGTGAGCAGAGAAAAGACGAATGGGGCAAACTTGTAGCTGGGCGGCTTGCCCTCACGCCGGAGTTATGCGTTGTCAATGCAGTATACCATCAAAGCTGCAGTATCCCTCAGCTGCACTCATCTTGCTCATCCCAAAAACATGGAAGGCCAGAAGACTTGGACAGAGTAAGAGCATTTAGTGCGACAATGGCATTTCTTGAAAATAATGATGATGAGCAGCTGACCCTGCACGACCTCGTTAATAAAATGCAAGAGTATCTCGATGATAAAGAGAATAAAGCATACAGTACAAAATACATGCAGGATAACATAAAAGATAATTATGGCGATGAAATATTTATTAGCACTGTGAATGGTAAGCCAAACGTTGTTACCTTTCGTTCTAAAGCATCTACTATTTTGACTGACTTCTATAAGGAACAGAAGAGAAAGGATTCCAAATCAGAGAGCATGCTAATCATCCAGACAGCTGCCAAACTGCTTAGACACGATATTAAGTTAATTGATTCATGCACATCATCTGAAAGCTATCCATCAAGGGAGCAAATGAGCGACCCAGGAAAGGCATTGAATTATTTACCAGAGACACTGCGGGAATTATTGCGGATTTTGTTTACTGGAAAAGACACAGAAATGAAACAGGCATCAGTTGGACAGGCTAGTATGCAAGGAACTCGTCCTAGAGTTATTTTGGCACCTTTGCAGTTCGGGCTGTCATGTGAGATGCACCATAAATTTGGATCTAGATTTATTGTTGACACCTTGTACAAGCACGGATTTGGATGTTCATACGCGGAGATACAGAGGTTTAAGCGCAGTGCATCACTTCATGGTGGAGATCTACCACAGCCATTATCAGGCGAGTTCATTCAGTTTGTTGCCGACAATGTGGATCACAATATTTGCACAATAGATGGGCATAATACATTTCATGGAATGGGAATCATTGCATCTGTTACACCAGGAAACCTTTCGTGCAAACTTATTCCAAGGATAAATGTAACATCTCAAGATATCAAGCAAGTTGGCAAGATCTGTATCAGGAACTTTGAGTCTCAGCATACCAGGAACTTCCCATTGACCTTTAAGGAGTTAACTGCGATGGAACAAACAGACCCAACAGCTGACATTGACATCCTCTGGGATTTCTCTTTGTTTCTGCGTTCAAGGAGACAGTGATGGTCTGGCATGATGCAAACTGTTCACCAAGGAGTTTATCCAGGTAAATCGTCTGTTATTTTCCTTCCGATGATAGATCTAGAGCCAAGTAACATGACCTGCATCTTTTTCACTTTGACTTATGTTTGTGAACAGGCAAACCGATACCATGTTGCACCCGTGATTACATTTGATCAGCCCTTATTTTGGAAAGCTATGACTATCATAGAGATTGAGCCGAGCTGGAGTCCATTAAAGCAAATTATTCTAAGACTCGGAGGTCTTCATATGGAGATGAGCTTCCTTGGCTGCATTGGTCACTTAATGGCAGGAAGCGGTCTTGCGCCTATTCTAGAGGTAGTCTACGCTGAGAATGCTGTCAAACACATTCTTAGTGGAAAGGCAATTTCTCGAGCAGTTTGAGGACACCTCATGGTTTTTGCTTCTCTCAGTACAATCTTGATTGCAAATGCATACAACCTACCACTACCTACAATTGCAGATGCTGAAGTTGACACAGTAGAATATTCCGCTGCAATGCATTCAAAAGAATTGTTTGACAATGATGATAATGTTGCAGGACATGAAACGATTGAAAGTTCCCTAAATAAAAGTCTGGTTGAAGTTGGAGAGCTCTATGATGACATTATCAAAAATCCGTATGTAGCTACAAGATTGTCCTCGGAAAATGCATTACATGATGTCAAGGACAAACTAGACTCAGATAAGGTGGTTATGAAAGATAAGAGGACTGCACGACTCTGGCTTTTGTATATGGAGTTGGTTGACATTCTGCGCAAATTCATTAAGGCAGAACGAACTGGTGATTGGAACATGCACCTTCAGACCGTTCGTGAGATGCTTCCATATTTTGCAGCCGCTGGGCATAATCTGTACGCCAAGTCTGCATATGTATATTTACAAAAGATGTTAGAAATACCTGAAAGTCATCCAGATATACACACCAGCTTCCTCAATGGTCATCATGTCATTCAACGAAGTGATAGGTATTGGGCAGGGTTATCTACTGATCTAGTTATTGAGCAGGTCCTTCTGAGAAGTGTAAAGTCAAGTGGTGGTCTAACACGAGGTCGTGGAATGACAGAACTTCAGCGTCTTGTTTGGTTGTTGTCTATGCCGCATGTGCAGATGTGTGTAATGCAATGCAAGAGCTCTCTGGGGTAAACTGTGATTCAAGTGAACAACACAAAGATTCCACACAATCTAGAATAAAGCGTGATATGGATGATACTTACAAAATTCTCAAAATCCTCAGTGAACTGAATCCATTTGGACCAGACCCTTCTCTTAGAGGACTTGTTAGTGGATTGTCTGCACATGAATCAGTCAATGTTGACGATGCTAAAGATATTGGAGAATCAATTATTAATTCGATGTGTGGCCAATGTGTATCAAGCATTTCGTTCCAGAGAAAGAGACAAGCTATTACCTTAGCATCCAAAACATCTCTCAAGATTGATGATGAATGTGCACAAATTGATCCACAACTCCTATTTCAAAGACTCAGTTTAATTGCTACAAATGGATCAAAAGGGAATCCAGCATCTTATTTTGAGTGTGAGTTGTGCACTCATCCGCCCGTACTCTTTGATAATTCATCTCTTCCATGGGAAGCAAATAAGCCGGCACTTGCTGATGCATTGTGGAAATTAATTCAAAATGAAGATGCATTAGTAGTATAGCCGGGATTAAAATGATACCACGTCCCTGAATAACGGGGGAAATCGAGAAATTCGCCTCCCAGGCCCTTAACAATTGAGGGCCGCATTTTTTAGGTGTTTTTAGGTCCAGGTAGCGCAGGCCTCCAAAAAAATTCCGCCCCTAGGGGGCCCCCCCCCCTTCACTATGCCAGCACGTAGTGCGACGCCACACCCCCATAATGAAAGCACCTGGGAGGCGAATTTCCCGATTACCCCCGTTATTCCGGGGCGTTGTATCATTTTAATTCCGGCTATACTACTTAGCACATGGTCGTAACGTCCATTTAGAGACAAGCATACTCAGCGGTATACGAGCTGATCAAGCACGCATTACATGGCGTCCATTTAGAGACAAGCATACTCAGCGGTATACGAGCTGATCAAGCACGCATTACATGGTCTTAACGTCCATTTAGAGACAAGCATACTCAGTGGTATACGAGCTGATCAAGCACGCATTACAGGGTCTGAACGTCCATTTAGAGACTAGCATACTCAGCGGTATACGAGCTGATCAAGCACACATTACAGGGGCTGCCTGTCCATTTAGAGACAAGCATACTCAGTGGTATACGAGATGATCAAGCACGCATTACATGGTCTGAACGTCCATTTAGAGACAAGCATACTCAGCGGTATACGAGCTGATCAAGCACGCATTACATGGTCTTAACGTCCATTTAGAGACAAGCATACTCAGCGGTATACGAGCTGATCAAGCACGCATTACATGGTCTGAACGTCCATTTAGAGACAAGCATACTCAGTGGTATAGCACGCATTACATGGTCTGAACGCCCATTTAGAGACAAGCATACTCAGTGGTATACACCATGATTACTGTTGCACAGCTTCGCGCTATGGCAAGGCAATTTGGCCTTAGAGGAGCCTCTAAGGCCAAGAAAGCCGACCTGCTCCAGCTGATCGGACAGGCCCGTGCCGAGGAATTCATTGCTCGACTGAGCCAATCAGTGAAGACGGGACGGTTTCCCGCGGCCACCAGAGATGATCCTTTGAATCCCCACAAGAAAGCACAGCGGCTGCGGGAGCTTCATCAGTTGGATGAGGAGGTGACGGTTAGCTTACGAGCCAAAGCTGTAGCGACGCGGATGGCAGACCATCCACTGGAGCCCCTACCTGCCCTACGCAGGATCGCTAAGCGAATGATGAGGGGGCCGAGGGCTGAACCCTTAGCCCAGAGCATGAGGCGAGAGGCTGAGCAGATTCTCAATGAGCGTCTGGGTGAGATGGAAGGGGAGGAGAGAGGAAGACGGACAGTACGCTGGACGTTCTTCCAAGGCCTCAATGGAGACATTACAGGGAAGATCATGGGTGAGATCCAGCAGACTGCCCAGAACGCCTTCTACCTCCGGTATACCCACACCTATCGCATCAAACACATCGAGGATGGTAGGGTGATGCTCTTCCACAAGAACGCTCCAGGGAGTCCGTGGCTGAACACGATAGGAGCAGCTCAGGACTGGGTGGCGGCAAGAGAGCAAGACCGCCTCGACCCCGACAACATCGACCGCCACAACACCAAGTGGGCTTTCGCCCGCTCAATCACCGTTGTGGTCAAGGCTGTCATCGACCACCAACCTTTGCTCGGGACAGGCCCGCTACCAAACTGGCTACGACAGAAGAAGAGTATGGCGGCACTTGACACCTACAAGGATAACATGTGACTCTGGAGATGCCTAGCAGTGCATCAGGGGGCGAGGCCCGATAGAAGTACTGAGCCCGCGCGTGAGCTCGCGAGACAGTTCTATGACCTGGATGGGCCTGTGCCTGACGCGCCAAAAACCTCTCTGGATGAGCTGGATAAGGTAGAGTTCTTCGCGAAGATCGGGATTCGCGTGTATGAACCAACTGAAGAGGGCACCTGGCACCTGATCCGGCAAGCGGCCCACTACCACGACACTATGACCATCGGGGTGTACGATCACCATGCCTTCTATATAAAGAATATCTCCAAGCTGGCACATACACTAGTCTGCAGTCACTGCCAGCAGAGGTTTACACAGGCATGCCATCTTCAGCGTCATGCTGACCGTTGTACAGGTGGCAAAACCACTGTAGAGTGCCCTGGGGAGAAGGTTGATGCACCACAGTCTGCGCATGAGAAAGCCTTCTATCCACCCCAACCAGCCAGTTCAGTGGCTACTCGTTGGGTCACGTATGAGGCGAAAACCCAAGGTATCCACATACACCATGTAGAGTGTGGGCACGGTGGCGAGCGTTGGATCGAGGGGGCTCCCGTAGATGGTTATGATCCGACTACCAACACCGTTTACCAGTTCCTTGGCTGTTTCTGGCATGGATGCCCTCAGCACCAGCAAGGTGAGGCGGCCGAACAAAAATACCTCAAGACAGTCCGGAGAGAGGAGAAGCTGAGAGCCGCTGGATACACGCTTGTGCTACAGTGGGAGTGCGGGATAAAACGCTGCCGAAGCAACCCTAAACGAGTTCGGACCGCACTTCATCGTCTATGACTTCGAGGCGCTCCTAGATGGCGTCAAGACTCATCCTACGGAGACTCTCACGATTGAGAGTAACCACATACCGATCTCTGTGTCAGTCGGCTGCTCCTTGGAAGGCTCTGCCAGTGAGCCCACTCACCTCTGCAATCCTGACCCAGAAGCTCTGATCAAGGCTTTCATGGAGGAGATTACCAGGCGAGCACACAGAATCCGTACAGAAGTCCGGGCACAGTTCATCCCTTCAGACATGGACAAGCTCCCAAAACGCCAGCAGCGACTGATCACCGAGTGATGTGACCAAGTCCCGGTGCTGGGCTTCAACTCTGGCCGTTATGACCTAAACCTGATCAAGAAGCACTTCGTGGATGAGCTGACCAACAGTACTGGCACAGTGAAAGTCGCCAAGCAAGCTAGTAAGACCATGTTCCTCATGACCCCCGAGCTTAGGTTTCTCGATGTGATTAACTACTTGGGGCCAGGAGTCTCCTACGAGGCATGGATCAAAGCCTATGGATGTACACAGCAGAAGAGCTGGCTCCCGTATGAATGGTTCGACACCCCCGAGAAGCTTAATTACCCCGGACTCCCCGACTACCCAGCGTGGTGGTCCAAGCTCAAAGGTGGCTACCTCCTGGGGCTGTCGGAGTGGAAACAGTGCAAACAGACATTCAGAGACCATGGAATGCGGACGTTCGCCGACTGGTTGCGGTACTATAACAACCTGGATGTTAGCCCATTCATCGAAGCCCTCGAGCGGATGCGGGAGTTCTACACAGAACGAGAAATAGACATCCTCAAGGATGCTGTGTCTCTCCCAGGAGTGTCTCTGCAGTACCTTTTACGTGGAACCGCTCAGCACATGCCGGATGTTAGCCTCTACTCCCCGGGCAAGGAGGCCTACAATATGCTGAAGGCTGCGGTTGTTGGAGGGCCCAGCATCGTGTTCACCAGATACCACGAGGCAGGTGTGCCCCGCATCCGCCAGAGTGAGCGGGTCTGCCAACGTCTACTCGGCTACGACGCAAATGCTCTGTACTTGTCTACGATGGCTAAAGAGATGCCATGTGGTAAGGAGACAGTATGGCAGTGGTCCGGTGCTAGCGACGTAGCCAGATTTAAGAAGGATCTGCTGGCCGACAACTGGTTCGGTTTCGCCGAAGTGGACATAGAGGTTCCTAAGGCCCTGTGGGCGAAGTTCGAGGAAATGCCCCCTCTCTTCTACAACAGAGAGATTCCGGCTGAGGCCGTATCTGTTGAGATGCTCACATACCTAGAGAAAACAGGTAGGAAACGCCCCACAACCAGTAAACTAGTCGGCGCCCTCTCGGCCAAGAGGAAGCTCTTGTATGCACCATCACTCAAGTGGTACCTCGCCCATGGGCTGGAGATTACAGCGGTCTACCGCACCATAGACTACAAGCCGCAGAGACCCTTTGAGTGGTTCGTGAACAATGTTACCGATGCTCGCCGTACAGGAGATGTTGATAAGAGTAAATCGCTCTTGGCAGATCTCTTCAAGCTACTAGGCAACAGTGCCTATGGGAAGCTCATCGAGGCCCTGGAGCGCCACAGCAACACGACCTTCACCAAGGATGAACGAGTGGTAGATAGAGCCCTCCGCAGTGCATGGTTCGAAGATCTCGAGGAGATCGGCGAGTCCTACGAGATCCAGAGATGCAAGGCAAAAATCACCATTCGATGGCCCTTCCAGGTGGGGATAGCCATATACGAGCTCGCGAAGCTGCGGATGCTGGAGTTCTACTACGACTTCCTGGATCACTATGTGCCTCGTGACAGCTTCGAGTACCTCCAGATCGACACATTCTCTGCGTACATCGCAATAGCTGCCTCCAGCCTCGACGAAGTCATTCGCCCTGAGATGCGAGCAGAGTATGAGGCTCATAAGTGGGAGTGGCTAGCTTGGGACAAGTGGTCTGGACGGACTCCAGGACTGTTCAAGCTCGAGTTCGAAGGCAACCGTGGTATCGCTCTCTGTTCCAAGTGCTACTACGTGGAGAGCCCCGATGTCTCTTAGCAAAGGTTCGTCAGTGCCCTAAACGGTAGCATGGACAGAGCTACGAACCGAGGCCTACGCATGCGCAAACAGGGCATGGTGACGTATGAACAGGAAAAACTCGGGCTCTCAGCCCACTACGATAAGCGGCATGTGTTGCCAGATGGTGTCCATACCGAACCAATGAGTACCATATCCCTCAGGCACCTGACGACGGTGGTAGCTGTGTGTCTGGAGGGACCACCTGAAGCTCCTCCCGAACAAACGGACGTTTGGGACAGCTCTCCGAGCGTGCCAGATAGTACAGCGTAGGCTGCCCCTCCATCTCGACATACCTGTCAAGTCTGTGGACATCTAGCGACCAGTTAGGATCTGTTGCACGTCGTCACCCACCTTCCAACTCACCAGGTTCATACAGGTACCGAACCAGAGCATAAGATGGCACCTGTTCCTTGTCCGCTCCTCCGTAAGGTTGGGCAACAGAGGATCGTTGGATAGCCTCTACTGGCTTCTTACCAGTTAACCGAGTTACCTCAGTATTGGATCGCTCTACCACCCGGGGCAAACCTTTCACCCACACTCTGGATCTCTCTCTGGCCTGTGCCATTTCCTGGGCTTATTGGTGTGGGAACAGTCTCTCTGCCAGTGTCCGATTCCACCGCTCGACGATTGCCTGGGCACGGTGGTGACCAACTTCACCTCGTCTAATTGCCACACCATGTTTCCGCATGAGGGCCGCAGTCTCGCCTCTGAACTCCTTACCCTCATCCACCTGCAACAATTCTGGCCACTGGAGGGGATTTTCCGGATCCTCGTAGACACCCTGGAATGCCTGGGCCACCTGGCCAGCTGACTTGTCTGTGAGCGGTGCGGCAGCCTTGTACCTGCTGGCGACATCGACGATGGTGAGGGCATACTTGTAGGTCTTGCGACCAACCGAGTCGTGTGGAAGGAATAGAACATCTGCCTGGTGAACTCTATTCGGGACAGTTTCATCGAAATGGGCATACCTGATGTGCCGTGGACGAGGTTTGTATATCTGCCACATCGCCTGGCGGCTGAGCCACTGGCTAATTGTCTCCAAGGTGAAGTTGTGGCCCTTGCGACGTACAGCCTCGAGTAGTTGGTGGGGCTCACGGTAATATCCACCAGGCTGATAGTAGAGTTCCTCAAGAAAGACCCCGGATTTCATCACTGACGTCCACTCCCGTCCTGTCACGCACGGTCTGGGTGAGGGTATCACTGACGTCCACTCCCGTCCTGTCATGCACAGCCTGGGCGAACTCTACACAGACGATCAGACGGCTGTTATGCATTCGACTGAAGACCTCCTCCATACACCGGCGTCTAGTTTCTGCTCGCTGAGCAGTAGCTTATCGACTAATCCTCGGATGTCTTGACTAGGTCATACAGAGACGCCATCCTTATATAGTACGGCTTAAATGTTCGGCGGCCCAGATGGCCGCAAGTGCCATGGCAACATACGGTAGCCAAGGGCCTGCGACTCCGAAGAACGTACCTACTCCTGAGGCGATGGCTGGTATGGCTTCAGAAATCTTCTCCACACCCTGGAGAGCATTGTTGGCGATCTTGCGGACCGTCTCGCCCGCCTTCGTTGTGAACAGAGCGATCAGAGCCCCAACTTCTGCCAGCGGACCTATAGAACCTTTTACATAAGTGCGATAGATTCCTTTCGCTCTGTGTATTAGTTTGAGGGATTCAGGCTCATTACCCACGGGCTCCGCTACATCGTAGTCGTCTGCATCATAGTCCTCGACTGGATCTTCATAATCCTCCTCATCTATATCCTCGACTGGATCTTCATAAGCCTCTGGTTCATACATATCCGTATATAGTAGCTTTAAACTGTAGTCTATTGCATAGCCTCCGCAATCTTGAATGCGGGCGTGTTTGCCTTAGCGAACTGGAGACTCAGCTTCGCCGACAAGAAGGCGGCAGAGGTTGAGCGTGAGCGTCATAACCAGGCGATGGAGAAGCTGTCTATGGAGAAGTTTGAGTACAGCAAAGCACTCGAGCATATGCGCCAGAGGGAGGCACGCCGACGACAACTCCGAGCTCAGGCCAACCAGAGCCTCAAAGAGGCAGATGAGAGTCTCGATGAGTACTACGAGGCCGTATCTGAGCCAACGCTCGACTATGAAGCATCGACAGGTCAGAAGACAGCAGAGCTTATAGTAGTAGTGGCAGCAGCAGCGGTGACGACAGGGGTCCTGCTCTACGCACGCTCAAGCTGAATACCTGATGTGTTTGACACGCATACCTTAGCATAGCCAAAGTAAAGTACCGTCACACCTAATGAGCGAGTCCCAGCTATGAGGTTTCCGATGTTGAAGCTGAGCCTGTTGCCCTGATTAGGTGGGATGTTCCTGCCACCGACGTGGTGACGGACATTGAGTGCTGACTCGAGGTCGTCGCTTCCACTGGTTAGTCGCAGAAGTGTGTATGACTTAGTTTTCTGTCTGTAGAGTTGGCAGTCAGCCAGCTCGCGACCCTCACCAAGAACATTGGTCCCAGCAACCACAAGCTTGAAGTCGTCTAGCTTACCCACCTCCTGGATGAAGACTCCCTTCTGAACCAGGACCGCAACAGCGACACAATCCGATGCACCACGATGCAATATCACCTCTACCTCTTGGTTAGCTGTGGCTTCGACCTGCTGGTGTTCTCGCTCCACATGCACGATCCGCTGTTTGGATCCCGTTTGCTTCAGTTCCTGGTCATTCTCGTCATGCCAGACATGAAGTCTTGGAGCATTCATCGACACATCTGCGAGATGCTCAGTGTACACCCGGAGGAACAACCTATCCTGCATGGCAGCTGGATTCACATGTGTGTTCTCGAGGAGGGTGAAGAGTGGAACTGCCACAGGCTTCTCGACACCTAGCAGTAGTTCGAATGCCGTGAACCCCTCACCCACAGCGTAGTACCCCTTTCCCTTCGCATAGAAGGTTGGGTCACGAGCCAGCGGACCTAGGACTCGGTACTCATCGTTCACATAGGTGGTGTCCACGGTGCTGTTGCTCTGTACGATCTCCCACCTGTTCAGAACCTGCGGGAGCTCTACCGTATGTTCCATTGTGCTCTGAAGCTTGAACTCGAGTGTCATGCTCTTGATCTCGTGGATCTGTGCCGAGATTGCAAAGTCAATGTACTTCCCAGCAGCGGACAACGGGTTATCATCGTGTATACTGGGTCGAATGACCGTCAGGCAGTCCTTCCGGGGATCAGTACAGTGCGATGCCGCAGGTTCAACGGCCCCATCTGGATGTTGCACATACTGCAGCATGTTTTGGGCCTGGGTATATAGAGGGGTTACACGGCTGCCATGTTTGGTAAAGTTCTCCAGCAGATTATCTTTGGGCAGCAGGCCAAGCCGGCACGACAGCCGCGACGTGTACTGTCCCACAGTGACAGGGTCCGAGGCCTGCTTCGTGACATCAACATTATCCATGAGCGAGTCAAGGTTACACCGCCGACGGATGCGGAGATACTGGCCGCCATAGAGGAAGGAGCGCCAGCTCGTAGTACAAAAGAACTCCTGACTCGGATACTCTACCGGAAGTTTGACAGCACCCAGGGCAGGACACTCCTGTTATTCTAGCTCCCCAAAAGGCGAGGGTCGACCCCAAAGATCTACTAACGGTCGGGAAGTGGGCTGCCGTATTTAGCCTACATAGCCAGGAAGAGCGAGAGATGCTGGATAGCCTCCAGTCTGGGGCAAATAACTACTTCAGGGAGGAGGTCAGTGCCGCTGTAGTGGAGAGCCATGACACCGGTCATGCAAAAGGTACCCAAGAGGGGTTCACTGTTGGCAGCAAGGAGGCTGTTGAGCATATCTTCAATGAAAGAGGGCGTAGGAGATTGGCCAAGAATCTGTCAGCATTTCTGAAATTCCCAGATAACTACCAGGACTACCTCATCAAAACGGCTCGCAAGTACGATGCTCATCGCGCATGGAAAAAGTGGGTCTTCCATGAGAAGTTCCAGACGAAGAGAGTCCTACCATCTGACCCTCGGTGGATAGAGTTTCAGCGACAGGCTTCTGACGAAGTTCCTCAAGCTTCTGACGAAGTTCCTCAAGCTTCTAACGAAGTTCCTCAAGCTTCTGACGAAGTTCCTCCAGGCTTATGACGACGTTCCTCAAGCTTATGACGAAGTTCCTCCAGGCTTCTGACGAAGTTCCTCAAGCTTCTAACGAAGTTGCTCAGACGAAGTTCCTCAAGCTTCTAACAAAGTTTCGCAAGCTTCTGACGAAGTTCCGCAAGCTTCTGACGAAGTTCCGCAAGCTTATGACGAAATTCCTCAAGCTTCTGACGAAGTTCCTCAAGGTTCTGACGAAGTTCCTCCAGGCTTCTGACGAAGTTCCTCAAGCTTCTGATGACGTAGCGGACGAAGTAGCGGAGACCGCGCAGCAAGAACGAAAAAAGTTGCAGCGGAGACCACGTAGAGCAGGCTAGTTTCCTGGCTGGATTCAGCTTGTAGGTGAAGGTCTGCGCCTTTTCCAGAGGGGGCTTGAAGTGTGACAGCTCACCTGTCTCCTTGTTGCTGAAGATGAACCGGTACAGCTCAGCTGCCCTCTGTACACCTGCGATAAAGCCCCCTTTGGACTCCTTGACGGTTAGGCTGTCGTATATGGTCTCGAGCAGGGCACGTCCACACTTGGAGCTGAAGTATAGCAACCGGGCATTGTGGCGGATGTCTGGTGAGATCTCGCGGGTGTACTTCTGAAAGAGGATGAAGACAGTTATCTGTGTGTGCCGGATGCGCCTGATGATGTTGCTGAGGTAGGTGACTGTTTTCTGGTCCATTGCAGGGTCATCGATAACTAGAACAAGTGGTTCTATCAGTCGGGTTGCCAGCAGCTTCTCCATCAGGGCTTGCAGGTTCTGCGTCTTGGTGATTGGACCATAGTACCATTGATCATTACTGTCAACTGCCTCAGCAGCGGAGTCAGACACCAGAAGGATGTATTGAGAGCGTAGATGTTCGGCCAGGAGAGCCCGCAGCAAGATGTTTTTCCCGTGGCCTGACGGGGCAATGATCAGGACCACCTGGCCAGCATCGCCTGGCCTACTGTCGAATGGTACAGACATGTGCGCGAAGGATGGTTAGCACTTGGTCGGCGGTAGCCTCGTCTATATCTGGGAGACTAAACGGCAGCACCTGCTGTGTGGGTAGCGTTGTACCTCCGGCGGATACGAAGGATGCGATGGAGGCGTCAAGCATGAAATCCCAGCAGCAGCCGAGAAGATAGCGTAGAGGGCCTGTGTCAGCAGCCACAGTGTCTAGCACATCCAGTATCTGTACGATACATGCTCGGGAAGTCATGACTATTATGCGAGCTTAAACGGGAAACCAAAGAACCCTGACTTCTTCACCTCTGGTAGCTGGAGGCTGTCGGTAGCACCTTTTTTGCCATCGACCGTGATATTGCTCAGGCCGATGGTGCCTACCCTGAGATTCTCTCCGTCTTGTTGGAAAAAGCTCCGCGGTTTCAGGAGATCCTTAACCAGGCCTTGTGCATAGGACTCAGCCATAACCTTGATGGCACCAGCCTCGTCGACTCCGAGCATACCCCGCATCGTTGCCCTGTCTTTGATGCCCATCCCCTTGTATACAGTCTTGGCCTTGTTAATGGCCGATTGTCCTACCGTATCAGTGTTCCCGACGAGATCTCGGGCTGGGATGGTACATCGGATCTCCCGCGGGTCTCCCTTCTCATCGAAGTCTAGGAAGGAGATAGGGGCAACAGTGTCCTCTGAACCGAGGCGTGCCTCGCCCAAGTGAGCAAGATCGCCTAGCTCTTTGCTTTCTAGGTCTGTGAGTGACAGAGTCATAGTGCTATATGCACGGATTAAACCCACTAGTCATACCCCCAGTGAAATTGTTGGGCATAGGAGGACCACGCAGTCGGCCAAGGGAATACGTAGCAGTGCTCAGGGTACTGGCCCTCTCTGCAGGGGCACGCCTTGTGGGCGGTCCACCATTCCTGGGCATTCCTCTGGCCGCATGCTCGACTATGGACTACACACCACCCTCCAGCCCGCCATATGCTGCATGGGTCTCGTCATCTCACTATTCAGAAGGGTTAAACATAGGCGACGATGATCTCGGCCATTGCACTCGTTGCTAGCCCTAGAACCGCGGCCTCCATTAGTGTAACACGTTCACCCATGATCTTGGCGGCGGCAGTGTAGGCGGCACCACTGAGGGCGATCTTTGGGATGGGGTGAGTTATTCCGAGACAATGCCCGGCCACCCCACTCACTATGGTAGCGAGGACAGCTGCAGTGGCGGCAGGAAGAACCTCATTTCCCCCTGTCATCTTCACCACAGCCACATTCGCCGCCACGTTACTGGCGACATGGACTGCCAGAGGTTTAGCCTGTGTCAGTAACTTCTGTGTCTTGGTTCGCAGCAGGTTCTCTATCTTCTGAAGACTCATCTGGCTCTCGGGCAGTTGCCTCACGGCATTGTTTAAACCCTGAGTATACAATGCAGTTAAACGCCTGTGTTCCCTGTCGAGTGAGCTAATAAGATCTTCCCAGTCTGCATCTGCCAGGTGGCCGGGTTTGTACTCAGGAATATTCATCTCTCTATGCGAGAAGTACTATGAGGTCTTCCAGAGGGAGCTGAAGGCCTACAAGAAGAAGACGCCAGATGAGCTCGCTCAGCTCTCTGGTGATGAGCTGACAGAGGAGCTGACAGCTGTGAAGCTCTATCTAGGATTTGGAAAGGGGCAGATCTGCTTCCTCGAATACCTTATCATGGGTGGGAGTATCGTCGAGCAGCTCCTGCAAACTAAAGGTTTCTACAAGGATCGGGAGTATCTGTCAGATGTGTTCCAGCAGTTGCAGACCTCCATGGCCTCACCTAACTCAAAGCTGAACAAGGCTCTGCGATACTACAAGCTGGAAAAAGGATGCACTGCGGAACCCTCCAGCCCTTGGATGTGCATGTAGGGCAGGCCAAGCTGGCTCAGTGTCTCACTGTGGTCCCAGCCTAGACGGCTGCTACTGACGAGAGTCAGGATAGTCTTATAGCTGATTTGCTAGCGGCGGAGTAGGCTGATCCCGAGCACCACGATAGTTAGGCCTGACACCACTCGTAGAGCTGCCACGGGAAGTGGTGTCATGTTGACTGGCTGCAGTGGCGGAGAAGCTGGTTCGACTGGCGTGTCGACTGGCTGCAGTGTCAGGGTGACTGTATGGCCCCGTCTAGGTGTGTTGATATCCACGTTGAAACCGAAGTGGACACCGGGAGAACTCCCTCGACTATCATGTTGTTATAGCCCCTGACTTGGAGGTCCTCGATGTTCACGATCATGTTGCTCGGAATCAACCGTAGGTGTGGTGAAAGAGCAAATTCAAGTTTGCGATGGGCCTTCTGCAGTACCTGCTGGAACTTAGCAATAAGACTGCTGGGATCTGCCACGATGATCGTATCCTCAACGAGACTGATGAACATGGCCTGGACCTCTGCTCCGCTGACACCATCTATGGAATGACGCAGCTTGGTCTGCGCTGTAAGGAGGCAGTAGCACAGGGCTTCCAGGGACTGGTTGATCCGAACGATCCCTGCTGGTGTGAGGCCCGAGGTGGTGTGTGGGACAAAGTACGTCCACGCATCTGGGGAGTCCTGCCTGATTCCGGTGATGTGCATATTCTGCACTATCGCTCCAGGATCGGAGTCTGGATCGAACGAGAATGTCGCTGTCTTCCGACGGCCTACTCGTCGGGGTGTTCGATAGGGGAATCCTGAGTAGTCACGTCCCGGGCCACCGTACATAACCCCTAGACCGTGGTTGTCGCCGCCATGCCACCGATAGTCTGGGTGAGCTCTGAACTCTCTCTGTAGTCTGCTGGCCGCTGAGACTCTGTGGATCGAAGTCGTTTGTATCAGGGAGGCTTGCACCCAGCTCATGGAGGATTCGTCGCACAGTGAAGTACACGTGGAATCTGAGACAGCTGGCGATGAGCGCAGCTTCAGGAGTATCAGAATAGGAGTGAAGCATGGTGGAACTTACTCCACAGCCTGCCGTGGCACACCACACGGCAAAGTTCAGCTGCTGATTCCAGTATGAGAGGCTTGGAGCAGCCATCCAAGTATGAGCTTGCTTCGCATCCCTGATGGTGATGGGGTGGTTCGTCAGTGGTCGTGGGTTGACGGAGAAGCTGATTCGGGCCCGTCCATCCACTGTGATAGAGAAAGGTGTTAGCTCTGGTATATCATCAAGAAGGCCTCTCAGGCCAGTCAAGATTGTACCCAGGAGGGGCGGTTGGCTCCGGTTGACTGTCGTGAGGTCCCGTGGGAAGGCCATCTATACTGGTGTTCTTAAAGCTAACGCAGCACATTATTTGTAGTCGCTCCAGAGACCGGCGAGGTGACCTCGCCGTAACATCTCGTTTTTTAACTCCTCCATATCAACCCAGCCGCTGAGGTATTGCTGTCGAACTTTAGGTTTCTCAGTGCGGTACAGGGCTTGGACCTTCAATATATGGCGGTACTCTTCATCGGTGACCTGGCCATCCTCGAGAGCTTTGCTGACAGACTCGTCAATAGTCCGTAGCATACTCTGTGCTAGTGTCACATACTTAGCATGCTTCTCCAACCTCCTTGTGATCTGCCGCTGCCACACCCCCAAGCCCGTGGCCAAGACAGTGGTGGCTAGTGTCACGCCACCCAGAGGGATGGCAATGAGGGTACCCACCCCTGTAGCGAGAGTGGCCACAGCTGCCACACCAGCACTGGCCCCAATCACGCCCGCAGCAGTGGTTGTATGCGCGAGGACGTTGTAGGCTGTCTTATATTGACTGCGCGTTCTGCCGTACTTTTCTGCCTCATGGACGAGATTCTTCCTGATGGTATCTATCTGCTGGAGTCGCCAGCCGTGGATGGTACCGCCCTCGTCAGCAGTCAGGGAGGGGTATAGTTCTGGTTGCTTCCGCCACTCTGATTTTGCCATAGTATACCTGGGGCTTAAACCGACATCACCTGCAGAATCTGCTTATGAGACATAGAAGGGTTCATTTTGGAGAGTCTGGCAAACCCTGCCAGCTTTTCGGTCTTGAGACAGATGGCTCTTAGAACGTGGTCATCCAGCACTATGTCGGGTGCCAGTAGCGTTCTGAGACGTGACATCTGGAACTTCACCTTATCACCAAGATAGTAGGTCCGCCGCTGGATGGCTTTCTTGATCTTATACTTCCGCGCCATCTCCTCTTCCCACTGTATGACCTCTGGCTCATCCTCGTCCGTGAAGACACCTGGCTCATCGTCGTAGACATCTGGCCGATCGTCGTCTGTCAAGACTCCTGCATCCCGCTTACTCTCCTCTAGGAGGGCCTGCCAGTATCGGAAATTCACCCCGTGCCTCCTTGCCCCGCGCATGTTCTGTTGATACCAGTTCTCCCGCTGTAGGCGCCCTCCTTCTTGTTGACAGATCTGTTGCTGTGCGAGCATCTGTTCATTTTGTGCAGTGGTCATGAAGGGGCAACCCTCTTTCTTCAGCATCTCGGCAAAGGACAGATATTGCTGGTATGATATCATGTTGTCGTCAGGTCAATGAGTAATAAGAGTGTACACTTTAAATGGGCGTCCGATACCCCATCCGTGCGGGCGTATATGTTAATGGAGGGCTTGTCAAACAGGTGATTTACAGGTGTGAACAAGCTAGGACTGATAGCTTTCCATAGGTTGCTGTTGGCACCTGGGAGATACTCTATCACATCCCTGCCGACTTCTACCAGTGAGCTGCTGTGTGCACGGCCCGGAGGTTGATGCAGCACATCGGCGTGTATGTATGTTGTGCCCCGCTGGGGCACCTCGAAGAGGACCCATTCTATACGGTACTGTACCCCCTGTCTCTCCTCTAGAGAGGGTGAGATTATGTTCTCACCACTGGAGAGCAGCAGTCCGACCATCGGCATGGTTATATGTCTCGTTTAAACCCCTTTATAGCGTGCTATGGAACCCATATTTGCTCACTCGACTGGCCTTGCTGACCTCGCAGATGTGTACGCAGTTGATGCTGCCAAGGTAGAAGAGAGTGATGGCAAGTCCTTCGCCCTACAGTACGAAGCAAGCTCAAAGGCATTCTCCCTCCACCCCATTGGGGGTGATGGGGTGAAGATGCTCACAGACCTCAAGGATGTGTCGAAAGGGCGCCTGGGTCGCGACATAGATGGCCACAAGATCGTGTTTTGGTACGATTTCCCGAAGAGGAAGTACGTCCTCGAGCCGTTGATTGAGCTCTCGGATACAGATGCGGTAGACATCAACACCCTAAATAGCGACATCAGCTTTCACCTGGTCAAACCCTATTCGAGCGGTGCCCCGCAGTTGGTCCGTGATGGCCTGCTATTGACCCTGGCAAAAAACCTGCAGTTCATGTTTGAGAAGAAAGAAGTGTGGTACCGCGCCGGACCTGGGGGTAACTGGCAACCATGGTTGCCCCTATATAGGCCTCCCGCACTCATTGACATAGAGGTTACTACCCTCACCACTGTTGTGAAAAGGGATGGGAAAGTTCGAAAGCTCTATAATCGGGGATCATCCTTCCTCACCTACATAGGTGAAGGTGTCTCCCTGACGAGGGTGGGTCAGCGGATCGGGGTTACAGGTGGAAAGCTCCTGCTGCGTCGTCCATTCGATGGACCAGAAGAAGCTGTCCAGGAGGGCACCCTACGGGTATATGGTGTGTCACATATCACCAAAGCCAAGGGTGCTGTTAAACTACTTCATCGAGTCGGACTCACTAGCCCGCAAACGACTCATATAGTCCTAGAGCTACGTTTCTTAGCCGGCGGCAAAGTGAAGCAGCTAGCCCCTGTCCCTGAGGGGATGAAGATCACTATCGATCCAGATGGAGCAGGGCTCGATCTGGCACAGATATTTCTCGAGGCGTTCACTCTGTTCAGTTTAACTCTTCATATATAGCCATGCTTCTCATCGTATTGCTCGTGCTGGCGTCTACAGCAGTGGCGCTGATAAGACCATGTAATGCGTGCTTGATCAGCTCGTATACTGCTGAGTGTGCTAGTCTCTAAATGGACGTTACGACCATGTGCTAAGTAGTATAGCCGGGATTAAAATGATACAACGTCCCTGAATAACGGGGGTAATCGGGAAATTCGCCTCCCGGGTGCTTTCATTATGGGGGTGTGACGTCGCACTACGTCGCACTACGTGCTGGCATAGTGAAGGGGGCCCCCTAGGGGCGGCAGTTTTTTAGAGGCCCGCGCTACCTGGACCTAAAAACACCTAAAAAATGCGGCCCTCAATTGTTAAGGGCCTGGGAGGCGAATTTCATGATTTCCCCCGTTATTCAGGGACGTGGTATTATTTTAATCCCGGCTATACTACTTGCATTCCTTCCAGATTCTGTCCACTATGTGCTTGATGGAGGAGCTCTATTACACCGTGTTCCATGGCAGCGTGGAGAGACATTTGCAAATGTTTGTCAAAGATATGTAAAATATTGCATAAGCAAATATGGAAAGGCTACAGTGGTTTTTGATGGTTATGACCAAGGCCCAGACATAAAAGATGTAACACATAAGAGGCGAACTCGTGGAACAGGCGCAACTGTTGTACTGACTCCGCAAACAGTTGTAACTCTGAGTAAGCCTGATTTTCTTAGTAACAAGCAGAACAAACATCGGTTCATATCAATCTTAAGTTCATCTCTCGAACAGGCTGGATGCTTAACGATAAAGGCAAGCGGTGATGCTGATGTCTTAATTACGCAAACGGCTATCTTGGCTTCAAAGTCAACAAATACTGCTCTTGTTGGAGACGATACCGACCTACTGGTGTAGCTTCTATACCATATTGATATGAATGGCTGTCAGCTATTTTTCAGACCAGAGCCAAAGCAAAATGCAAAGAAACCCCGACTGTGGAATATCAAAATGGCAAAGGGGAAAACTCGGGTTCTGTTTGTGCTCACAGCTGTTATTTATCCATGCTATCCTTGGCTGTGACTCAACATCTAGGCTTTATGGAATTGGAAAATCTGCATCCCTTAGCAAAATCCAGTGCTGCAAAGAACTCTCTCAAATTGCTGAAGTGTTTACAATGAGTAATGTGAATAAAGATGACGTGATAAAAGCAGGTGAGAAGGCAATGCTTATTCTATACAATGGCACTTCAATAGATAGTCTAGTTGCTTAGCGGTACAAGCGATTCAGGGAGAAGGTTGCAAAAAGTTCCAAGTATGTTGAAGCACGAGATTTACCACCAACACCCGCATCCGCAAAGTTTCACAGTCTTCGCGTGTACTACCAAATTCAAGTTTGGAGAGGAGATGCTGGAGATATAGATCCAACAGAATGGGGCTGGACATTTCTCAACCACCAAATGCTGCCTGTTAAGACTGACATGCTGGCAGTACCTGACGATTTACTGTATTCATTTAGATGCAGCTGCAAAACTGGCTGTGAATCAAAGAGATGCACCTGTAGAAAACATGGGCTCAGCTGCACATCCGCCTGCGAAGACTGTAAGGGTCTCAGTTGCTCGAATTCAATAACGCTCATTGAGGAAGATGACTTGGATAATTGATGCAAGATGAAATTAGTAGAAACTAGGTACCTATGCCATACTATTTCATCTTAGCTTAGCTTAGAAACACACAATACCGTGACATAATAAAATATAATATGTATTGTATCAATATCAATGATGGTATTAGGTAAATTCATGCAAGTGGCATAACACAATACATTTAATTTGTGGGGAATATGTCAATCGTATTCATTTATTACTAAAAAAGTCCAAAAATACCCAGTCACACATATATTACATACCGGTTTTAAAGAAATAAAGAAAAATGGATTTTTCAGGTGAAATGGCCCAAATCTGGTAATAATTATGCAAATTTTACCCTTTCCCCTATTGGAATTTTGGAGGACTTTTGATATGTTGTACATGATGGCCCCCTATACACTGGGCGAGGTAAAAAGATTATGTTGCAATTTGTTCCGGGTTAAAATATGTTTGCCCTAGATTGACTGGACTATGACTAAACATCAAATAAACACACCTACTCTACCGTAAGGCCCGCTTTCCATGTGAGCGTTTATGCTCGCGCGTTCTCGCACGCTTTTCTCCTCGCGGGTTTGTCTATTTCCATGCAGCCGAGTTTACCAGCGAATCCGGCTGTTTTCCTAGCGTAGGCAAGAGAATTTGAAGCTCTAGTTCTGCATATCTTTGATCAATTTTTGCTTTCCTACACACTACACTGTCAGGTCGCAAAAGTGCAAAGGAGAGGTACTTGATGCTGAACTTTCAAAACAGGAGCAGTTAACTGATTTGGTAGAACAATATCTGCACCTAAAATACTCTCACGGAATTCAAGAGCAAACTTAAAGCCATGTCCCCTATACGACCGCCTCCTGCCTGGTACTATGTCGGCCAAAGGTTAGCTAATGTAATCCTATGTAGGCTTCGCAATGGCTGTAGTAATTTAAATCGGCATCTATTTGAAAATTTTCTGTCAGACTCAGCTAGCTGCCCATGTGGATACACCGATGAATCCACAAATCACTATCTCCTCCACTGCCCGTTTTTAACGACCAAAGATTCTCTCTCCAAAATCAGCTCGTCCTAAAGAATATCTCTCTTGCCACACTGACAGCTAATCAACTTATATACGCATTAACAATGTCGACTTGGAAAAGACAATATGTAACGCCGTATGCCAATACATAGTCAATACCAACTGCTTTAAGTAACTTCCTACTTGTTAAATTCGCAACTATAAGAGCGAAATGCAAACATCCCAACATATACAAGCATGGTGAAAGCAGCATTAAGAGCTCCTCATCTTACCTTTCTCACTCTTGTCAAGTTCTTAGTTTATACCCTGTTTCTCATATTCTCCTCTCCTCTCTTGTTGTCTCACTTTCCCTATCTCTCCCCCACCCCACACACATACACACCCCATCCCAACCACTCTCTCTCTCTCCCCCTCTCTCTCTCTCTCTCTCTCTCTCTCGCTCTCTACTTCCCTCCCTCCCCCCCTCTCTCTCTCTCCCCCACTCTCTAATTCTCTCTGTCTTTCTCTCTCTCCCGCTCACCCCCTCTCTCTCTCTCTCCCACTCTCTCTCCCCCTCTCTCTCTCTCTCTCTCTCTCGCATTATGCACACACACACGCCAATACGTACGCACACACGCACATATTCACGTACACATACGTAAGCGTGCGAACTACCAGGCCAATTGTAATCAGTGGTTGATATAAATTATCATTTAACTAGTTATACATACGTTACTATTTAATTATGTTTTATTATACCCCATCTGGATGTATTTATTAATGTATTGCATTTGTATGTATGGGAGACACGTGTATAAGACTTATGTCTTACTGTGCTCCCATTGAACAAAATAAAATTCTGTTTAAACCAAAATCTGTGCACTCTTTTTTGGTTTGTCAACTGCATCAACTGCATCATACAAATGCGAGTTCCTTGTCTCTTGCACAAATAATACAAAAGAAAATGCAGGTTGCACTGCATCATTATTATATTTGCATAACGTTCAAAGGCAATATTGCAAAATAACCTGCTTATAAGGCAACACGCATGCGCACAAGATCAACATACATAACAAGCGTGCATGTCAGCGGCACGGACAAGTGCCCGTGGAAATGTATATATAGGAAATGCACTAGACCGACTTTTCTGCGAGCAGAAAAGCGAGCAGAAAAGTCGCGAACTGCGCGACTTGTTTTTAAGTGAGAGAATTTCAGCGCGCTGAAAAGCTCACATGGAAATGGTTCTATCTAAATGCACTGGATCGACTTTTCTGCTAGCATAAAAGCGCGCATACAAGCTTACATGGAAAGCGGCACTAACCATGGTTTGTCTGCACTTGTTGGGATACATTTTAACCATCTTAATATTCTGTGGATACATTTTTCCAGGCTGTATAATTCTGGACATGGTATAAAATATCTTGAAAACAATTTAACTGAATGTGGTCAGCAACTACTGTCAGTCAAATTAGTTTCAAAATATTAAACTAGTCTGGCGTTATTATTGCCAATTGAAATTATTGTCTAGTGGCTGGCAGCAGACAAATTGCAGGTCAGTTAAAAATAATGTCCACATAACTGTTAAAAATATTACTGATCTGTGCCGTTTATGTATCAAATAGTAACTAAAGAAAGTTTCCACTAACTGTAGTACTGTACGGATAGAAATAAAGTTTCTTAGTTCTTATATTAGCACAATGTTGTATAACCATGCCTATTAACTATCTGAAACAATAGCTACAATAACTTTTAACAAACAAAAAAAATCTTTAGAAATGTTATAGTGCAAATGAGTGGAAAGAGGGTATAAGTTATCCAACCTGTCACTCAAATGTTGATGTCATAATCAATTATGTCACATGTTGGCTGATGTCACACTCTAAATACGTAATGAATGGCCTAGCTATGGCTATCAGAAAAGTTGAAAAGTCCATAAGCTGTGTGAATTGTATGTCTTTACAATTTAATAACCATTCTGTGGAATATTTTTGAAACAAATTTAACGGTACTGCTGCTATAAGCACCGACAGCAATTAATCAAATTAGTTTTAAAATATTCAACAGCTCACCTCTATAGTTACCTTGGGAATGGAATTCTGGGAAGTCATGGTTGAACGTATATAAATCACAATGACGATGACCATGAATATGGGCCTATCATTATCTCTTATTGTATTTTAACTGCCTCATGGCATAGCTGGTCAAACTGGCCCCTACAGTGATCTAGAGCAATGTCAAATTGCATGCCATCAGGGGAGAGTTTTTGATAATTTACCACTGGAATGACTCTCGAGACAGTCTTTCCAGATTCCAGTGGCAAATCTGTGAAAAACGTTTTCTTTTGGCCTGCAAATGGACTTTCAATATCTAAATATTTTAACATTCTTCACCAAAGGTTTAATATATTATGACGACAATACCAGGTACTGTGTCTATTTCATTTTTCCCTTATGTATTATAGCATAAAACACTAGGCTGAACATTCGAGATAGTGTATAAATTGGAGTTGTTATTTCTCGTAGGGTGTGATTTTCTGTCCTTAATACTTCACTGGTAAAAGATCCATGCTTGCAGTTATTTAGCGCTATGTGTAGACAACTAATGTTCTGAATTTCCAGTCAAAATTGCTGTCAATAGCATTGTAGCAGGTGGTTAGATACATAAATCAACAGAAAGGGTATGTATGTGCCAAGTTAGTAATGCCCGTAATGTGTTCGGCCCAAGAATTCCACCCATATGGTTAGATAGGTATCTGAATATACTAATGAAGTATTGAGTTAAAAAATGTTTACCATGAAGTAATTTAATTAATTGTACACGATTTCATACCAAAAATTGGCTGAAATTTTAGCCAATTCACAGTCTTCACAGCCCTATTGTCTGTAGGTTATGCCCGGCCCAGATTTTCATCCACATAAACTTAAGTTTAAAAGGTATAATTTAGCCTAAATTACTTTCAGCTGTAAACAATATGATATCATATCATTGCTGGCTATATTCATAATTAAAACAAATTCCACTCTGAAATAATTCCATAGTCTGCAATTCCAAACTGGCTTAGATTTTGGCAGATCAGTGATGTTCCATACTATACTGTCTGCTATAAGTTCGGCCCATATTCGGTTCGAAATTCATATATATGGTCAGATCGGTGTATGAATACGCTAATGACGTATCAAGCTTAAAATGTCTATCATGAAGTAATTTTCTAGTACGCAATTCCCTGGCAAAAATTTGCACAAGTTTTGGCAAATCCATGGTTTTCGGTAGCCTACCGTCTGTAATAGGTTTGGCCCCAAAATGTAAGATCGATATATAAATACGCTAAAAATCGATACAAAAATTTACACCGTAAGTAATTTTATAATACGCAGCTTAGTAGTTACCAAAAGTTGTCAGATGCTAATAATTTATGTACCGATATCTATGTACTCTATTTGTAACCAGATTTCGGACATCTATCCATGCAGAACTCAATATGTAGTATTATGTACTGGTGCTGTACGAAATATTACATAATTCTACCATCAAATAATATCATAATTACCAAGTATGTCCATGTAGTTACTTATCGCAATATGTCCTCATTGAAAGACAGTTGGTTCACATTAATCACAATCAGATAGATGTCAATATGCCCTGCCATATCGCTTGTAATAGGTTCGACTCCAAAATTACACCCATATGTTCACATAGATATAAATGAATGCGCTAATAAAGTATAGAGTTTAAAAAGTTCTACTATGGAGTAATTTCGAAATATGCAATTTAGTCGCAACTTACAGTTTTCAAATGCTAATAATTTACTATATATTCAGTATCAGAATCTCTGTACTCGGTTTGTAACCAGGCCTTCGAACATAATATCATCTAGAACTCACTAGATATTGCACGATGCTATCATCAAATATTTCTTGCAATAATGTGAGTCTTTCTATATATCCTATAATTTAGCTCCAGATAGAATCTGAATTATCAAACAAACCCCCCAGAATTTACGGATATGGTCAACAAGAGGGATGGAAAGATGGACGGACTGCCCAAAATATATTCTGCTTCTTCCTATAGCCCATAGCTAATCCTATCCAAGGGTGATGTCATTACAACCATCGTAAAGATATGACACAACCAAGAAACTATCATTATTACAATCGCAACCACCATCAGCACTACATGGTACAGGTAAGCAACTGTACATGATAGTAAGAACATATGTAATATTTAATGTTAATATAATGAGATAAACACATTTCTCTCTGTCCCGCAAATATGATGTCAATTTATATTTGGCTATGTCTTTATAGTACATTGACTTTAACTTGAAGCCCATGTCTTCCTCTATTATATAGTGCCTGTGCCAGTTCTACATGTATAATTTGTTTTTTGTTCTATGTAGGGGTCCACGGTCTAGATATAGTCATTGTCTTTGAGGGACAACCTGTTGTGCTACGGCAAATTGTATATTATATATATAAATGAATTTGAAGCTCAACTTGAATTATAATAATCTTAGGCCACGTTTTTTGCCATTGATGCCTTGCATCAATATGTGTAGGTGTAGTATTATGAATTGTATCATCGTTTGAGGTTGACTGCGCAACGTTATTTCTTATTTCGCTCAGATACGCTTATTTTAAGGCACACAT
Source organism: Chaetoderma sp. LZ-2023a (assembly GCA_034401795.1). Taxonomy (NCBI): domain Eukaryota; kingdom Metazoa; phylum Mollusca; class Caudofoveata; order Chaetodermatida; family Chaetodermatidae; genus Chaetoderma; species Chaetoderma sp. LZ-2023a. Next base: position 269,230,165 of record CM067369.1, on the reverse strand, counting down.
AAGTAGTAAAGTGGGGTTATATTTGCTATTGTTCTTTTCTTTGAGAAGAATGGCGAACAGCCACACGGATGGTAGAAAGATGGTGAACAGCCACTCAGGGGTAAAGAACAATGGCGAACAGCCACACAGAGGGTAGAACAATGGCGAACAGCCGCACACACTAGAGAGATTATAGAACAATGGCGAACATATTCGCACACATGAGAATCAATATTTATAATAGTTATGGTAAAACCTGGTAGTATGTTCTGAAAATGTTAACCCTTAAAAGTTGTGTATTTTACGTTTTAACATCCGTGGTTATCTACCATGCTATGGTAGGGTAAAAATAATAGAGCTTAAGAGAAGCACTGATAATAGGATGTAAAATAGATTTTAGGAGGTGGTCTGATAAGGGAGGTCATAGGGTGAAGAGTAGGAGGAGGGTAGCATGCTTGCTCAGTAGAAGTTGGTTTTGCGGTCAGTGCTAGCGTACCTGTTTACAAGGCATGCACGATGTACGAATATTTTGAAAATAATGTGTCTGTTAACCCCTAAAAGTTGGGTATTATATGTTTTAACTCAGTGGCATGCGCCGCCCCCCCCCCCACGCCCCCCCCCTCACGCCCCCCCCCCCTCCCACCTCCCCACCCCCTCCGTGGTTATCTACCGTGGTATGGTAGGTAAAAATAATGGGTGTTCTGATAATATGAGGAAGGAGTTTAAGAGGTGGTCTGATAAGGGAGGTCATAGGAGGAGTAGGGAGTATGAGAAGGAGGAGGGATGAGGATTGCTATCGCGGTGCTGCCTGGCGTGAGGGATGAGGTATACTAGCGTATTTGTTTACAAGGCAGGCTGTGCGCGATGTACGAATATTTTGAAAATAATTTGACTGTTTCGTTGCTAACGTTAATTTATTAGTAAACTATTTTGTTGAATATTTTGAAAACCGTTTTGAAAGTGTACGTATGATAAAAATATTATTTGTTGCGTATGGTTTAATTTAACATTTCATCACTGTCGCATTAGCCGTGAGATCGGTCCTTAATCGAGTTATAAACATGGCACATGTTAAGGAATAATGACAGAATGTTAAAGCACCATCCATCTCGTTCTAAGCGCAAGATATTACAATGTCCTCGCCAAGAGTTTTTAAAAAAATCGATAATAACACGTGCACCCTCTCACCGGCTATTGTGGTTTACCGACGCGTAAAGATTCGACAATTAAGATCAACATTACGAGCATAATCATAGATGGTCGTTTACTACAAATATAAATCTATCCTTTTGGCTACAGAGCAGTGATACGTTATAACCATGTTTTTACTATATAATTCAATCCTGCCCTAAGCGACCACCTCATGTTACACCATTACATGTGTGCTATAGACTTTCTTAACCCTTTAACTCTCGAATTCTTCAAGAAAATTTCCATTTTCTTCATATTCATATGTGTAGACCAAGAGAAGAATATTTTTAAAAATGTATCATTGGAATGACTGGCAGTGCTAGCTATCCAGTTGTCTAGACATTGCGCCAGCAAACCCCCCCCCCCCCAACACCCACCAACCACCACCACCACACCATCATCATCACCAACACCCACCACCACCACCACCACCATCATCAACACCACCCCCTTCACCACTGCCGCCACTAGCACCAGCACCACCACCACCACAGCATCATCATCATCACCACAACACACACCATCATCACCACAACCAGCATCAACACCACCACCCACAACCTTCACCACCACCGCCACTAGAACCGCTACCGCCAGAACCGTCATACAACACCAACCACTAAGCACCATCATCACCACCACGAGCATCAACACCAACCACCCACTGTTGCGGATTTGTGGGCATATGTTGCGGATTTGCGGGCGCATGTTGCGGATTTGCGGGCGCATATTGCGGATTTGTGGGCGCATGTTGCGGATTTGTGGCCGCAGTACATATAATCCTATAAATGGTACAAATTCAATCCCTTTTCTCATTCCAGTTTAAACATCGCAAAGTGGTTGCACGTGTAACTGCAGAGTAGCTAGGCAGTCAGATTTCTTTGAAGAAACTTGTAACTTGAATGCTTGCTAGATTTATCCTATAATCAATATGCCGAGACATAAATGTCTTGAATGTGGTTCAACTTTTAATAGGTCAAATGACGTGAAGCAGCATAAGATCCGATTCCATAACGCTGAAGATAGCGACAATCTAGACGGTGAAGATGAGGAAATGACAGAGATGAAGAGTGAAGATGATGAGCCAGTGGAGTCGGAGAGTGAAGACAGTGATGACTCAGCCGAGTCTGAGAGTGAAGATGAAGGTGAAGATGAAAAAGAAGCCATAGGCAATGAGGAACAATTTACCATATTCCAAAATATTAAGCAGGTCTTAGACGCTGAACAATCAGGTTTAGAAGATAATGATGGTGAAGTGAACACAGACTCAAATGGTGTAGGCAATGTGTCTATTTCCGTATATGCTGATGCTTTAGTTACAAAGCGTATAGACATAATGTTCCAGTGGAGAAGATTACAGAACTCTACACTCATTAAAATAATTCGTCGGGAAATTAAAGATTTTATTACCGAGGGGTACGCATACGATGAAGCAGTCTTCTCAGCTTTTCGAAAAAGAGAGTTTCTGATCAAGAAGTACATAAGGAACCATCTAGATGCTGAGGATAATAATGACGATGATGATGATTCTGTCGGTGATGGATCTGATCCATAAGGAATCAGTTATCGATAAAATGGATCTCCAGAACATTGACTATTTGTTTATGCTACAGTAACTATATGTTTTATCATATGTGATATTGTCTTCAATGTAAAGATATGGACACAAATAAAACATTGGTTCTTTATGTGCGTGTTGATTTGATGATTGTAGCTGCCCAGCCGGGTCTGCCCACATCCCTCGATATACAAATCGGAGTGCTGATGATGTTGGTGGTGGTGGTGGAGGGGTTGGTGGTTGGTGGAAATAGGTGTTGTGGTGGATGATGGGGTGGGGTTAATGCTTGGTGGTGGGTGTTGGTGCTTAGTGGGTGGTGGTGCTGGTAGTGATAGAGGGATGGTGATGGTGGTGATGGTGATGATGGGGGTGGTGATGGTAGTAGGTGGTTGTGGTCACAATGTCTAGACAATGGTTAGCCAACTATAATATTTTTCTTGTCAGGATCTCATTGACTAGGTACTCATAATGCATTCATACTGAGTGTACCCAGACATGGTAATTTGTCCTAGTTTTATTACCTTTAACTGGCTGACTGACGAGGTGTTACAGACATTCCAGAGATCTCCGTATCCTGCTAAATATTTTGGAAACAATTTGAGAAAGGTTGATGCAGACAGTCAAATTATTTTCAAAATATTCACTAAATATTTTGGAAACAATTTGATCGAAATTTGTTGCTAACACCGCAGTCCAATTATTTTTAAAATATTCGTACATTGCGCATTGCCGGCCTTGTAAACAAGTACGCTAGTATACACAGGTTTTTTCAGTTATCCCCGTTAGTTTCGCTTACTGCCGTTAGGTGGCAGTTATAGCCACTCCGACATTACACGCGTGAAAACGAAGCGAAGCGTAGCATCACGCCTCACGTCGCGTTGTATACAGTAGCCACCACTAGCCTTCACTGTATGGCGCGCGTAGAGATATATATATATATATATATATATATATATATATATATATATATATATATATATAACGCCAGGCCAGCCAGTGTGGGAGAGGTGGGTGTGTGGTGGGGGTGGGGGTTGAGGTGGGTGGAGGGGGCGTAGTTTCATACATGATTCGTACACCCGCCCATAGTTATTGTATCCGTATCTATAGTCAATCAGCAAGCACATCACGTATTAGATCAGCCTTAAGATTTATAAGTGCCGAGCACACGATGAGAATGTCATCAAAATGTGTCAGTGATGTGACTGGTGCCGTGCTACTCAGTACTTTAAACACATCCAATTTCCTACTTGCTTTCCCTCCCTCCCTCCCTCACACCCCAAGCCCCTCCCTCCCTCCCTCTCCCACCTCAACTCCCTGCCTCCCTCCCCCCCCCCACACACCCTCTCTCTCTCCCTTCTCTCTCTCTCTCTCCCCATCCCTCCCTCTCTCGCTCCCTCCCTCCCTCTCCCGCCCTCTCTCTCCCTCTCGCTCTCTCCACCCCTCCCTCCCTCGCTCCCTCTCTCCCTCCATCTCCCCTTCTCTCTCTCTCCATCCCTCAACCCCCCCCCCCCTCCCCTCCCTCCCTCCATCCCTCCCCTCCCTCTCTCTCTCTCTCTCTCTCTCTCTCTCTCTCTCTCTCTCTCTCTCTCTCAAAATATTCGTACATAATAATAATAATAATAATAATAATCGTTCTTTATTGAGGGTAAATCATCAACATGTGATCTTCCTGAGGCCCTCAGGGAACAGCAACAACAATAATAATAAGTATATACAGGCTAATAAATATACATATACATACACTCTTTCCAAACACACACTCACACACGCTCAGTCATACAGGGCACACACAAGCAGATGTAAGCAAACGGACAAATAGGCGATCACGCATACAAATACACGCAGTCACGTCCTTGCACACACGCATGCATACTCACGCGCGCACTGGCATATGCAGGCATGCACGTACACACACCCGTACATACGCACGCGCATACACACGCTTACACGCACTCGCACATTATACGCACACGTGTACACACACACGCGTGCACACACACACGCACGCGCACGCACGCACGCACACACACAAATCACACACATACTCAGCTGATTATGTACAATTATATACATGTATATACAAGACATAGAGGTAGACCTATTTCCAAGTTTATACAAAATCGTTTATATGGTATTTAAAACAATCAAATATTTTAATTCTAATTTGACTTAAAGCCGTTGCTACTCGATGCTTTACCAACTTTCAGTCAAATTATCCTTAATGCATTTGACCATTTATTGTAGTTAATTTAATCACTGAATACATTAGCTCCACTTTGACTGACTGATTTGCCACTCAAGGCGGCAGCATCAGTCAGTCAAATTATCGTCGATTTACCCAACAGCTCATTACATTTAACCATTTACCGCCTATATTTCTTTAAGAAAATCTAAATTTCCTCATAAGAATATCTATTTATAGACAACGAGAAGACAATTTCTGAGGATTTGTCACCGGCATAACTGATCCGTTTACCGAGCCAGTAATACCAGTGGTGAATTCTCAAAAAACACTCTTCTCTCAGTCTGCAAATTGCCATTCTTCAAGACCATTACAGAGTCCGTTTTGGGCTATCGCTATTATTATTGTTTCGTGTTTATATGATCATGAAGATTAGATTTAAATGAGGATAGGGTTGACGAACGCGTAACAGTTGAAGGTAGCAAATTCCACAGTTTTGTGGCTGTATATTTAAAACTGTGTCTTGCATAATTTGTGTTTATTTTTGGAGGTTTTAAGTGACCATTTGATTTTGACCTCAAGTTAAGCGGGTGTGCATTTTCGACTAAAGTAAACATGTCTTTAATGTATCTGGGTGTAAGGTCGTTTAGTGCTTTGTAGGTCATTAGATTAGTTTTTATCGCCATTCTCTGTGTTAATGGTGTCCATTTTAAAGTTGCGTATAATTGTTTAGACGGGGTTCTATATGGGACATCTAGTATAATCCTAGCAGCTCGTTTTTGCAATTTTTCAAGTTTATCCAATAATGTCGGAGTTTCTGTATAGTAAACTAAACAACAATAGTCTATATGGGAAAGAATATATGCCTTATAAAATATGTTTCTTTCTTCAAGATTCATATATTGTTTATTTTTTCTTAGCATAAAAATAAGTGAAGCGATTTTGCTATAGATCTTGCTAATGTGGTCTTGCCATGATAGGTTGTCGTTAATATATACACCTAATAGTTTTGCATTATTTACAATGTCTAATTCTACATTTCCAATAGATATTTTGAGATCTGACTCGTTGATTCTGTTTCGTTTGTGGGTGTTGCTTATCAGTAATAACTTAGTTTTCTCAGTATTTAGTACCATTTTGTTTTTGTCGCACCAAGTTTGCACTAATGCCATATCAGTAGTAAGTTTTTCCTTTAGCAATGAAATATTATCGGAGTTGCAATGCATGGTTGTATCATCAGCGTACATTTCGACATTGCTGCTAATACCCATATGTAGATCATTAACATATAGGATGAACAAGAGGGGTCCCAAGACAGAACCCTGTGGGACGCCAACAGTAATAGGCATAGCAGTTGACACACTATCAGAAATAGATACATATTGCTGCCGATTTTCTAGATAAGAGGAGAACCACCTTTGAGACTGATCATCAAATTTATAAATCGCTAATTTGTGTTCCAAAATTGTATGATTAACCAAATCAAATGCCTTTCTAAAGTCAATCATTATAGCGGCAACATAGTCGCCTTTGTCAACTGCAAAACGCCACTGCTCTATTAGCTTTAACAGTGCTGTTTCGCATGAGTGTTTACGTCTGAAACCTGACTGAGATTCGACAAGTAAATTATATTTCATCAGAAATTTATATAAATGATTATGTACATGACGTTCAATAATCTTTGAGAGAATGGGTAGAATAGATATAGGTCTATAATTAGTGATATCTGATTTATTATCTGCTTTATGTAATGGTTTTACTTTGGCATGCTTCCATGATGTTGGAAACACGCCACTATCTATGCTCTTGTTTATAATAGCTGTCACTGCTGGAGCAATAATTGGTGCTGCAGCTTTAAGGAAATGCGCGTTCAAGCCATCGTGACCCGCGGACTTGTTAGTTTTTAAGCTAGCCAATTCTTCATATACATAATTTACTGCTACATTAGGTATTTTAAATTTGATGTCATTGGGCACTTTATTCGCAACATATGTTCTAAGATTATTTGATATTTCATGGTTTGTTATCTGTATTGAATTCGCAAGATTAGAAGCAACTGTTGTAAAATATTGATTAAACATTTCACAATGCTTAGCCGTATCCCTAATTTCATTTCCATCGTTGTCATATAAAACCAAAGGTAATCTGTTTGTCTTAGGGTTTATGTTCTTCATAATTTTCCATATATTTGATGGATTCTTTGTGTTTTCCTTCAATTGCACTCCAAAATAATTTCTTTTTGATGTTTCTATTAGCGTCATTACTTTTTGTTTTAATTCTTTATATTTAACCATGTTATTTTGCTTTTTGTTATAATCCCTATCTTTAATAGCTTTTAAAATATCATCGTTTATCCACCCGGGCTGAGAAATGTGTTTTACTCTACGCTCAATAATGGGCGCGTGTTTATCTAGTATTGAGGTAACGGTTTTCTGAAATGTTCCTAGGGCGTCATTTGCATCATGTATCAAATCGATTGAGTCCCAATTGTAATTTGACAGATCCTGGAGAAATTGGTCATTATTGAAGCTCTTTTTACATCTGTATTTTATTGTGTGATGACTATTTGGTTTTAGATTAGTGCTTTTTCTCTCGGCAAACACGGGATAGTGATCACTTATTGCCAAAGCTCCTACACTTACCGAAGCATACTTGTTTTTGTCTGTGACATAAATATGGTCTATTAATGTAGCTGTTGTTTCAGTGATTCTGGTGGGTGTGCTTATTAGTTGTTCAAGGTTAAATAAATCGATTACAGCTTTCCATTTAGGCATAACTGGTTTAAGAAAATCAATATTAAAGTCGCCTATAAGGATGATATCAGTATTATGTGAATATGCAAATTCAAGAGATGATTCAAACTCATCTATCCAACCAGTTAGTGATTTTGGTGGTCTATAAGTACAGCAGAGTAAAAATGATTTTAATTTATACGGCTTTATTTCTATCCATAAAGCTTCCATATTTGGAGTTTCTAAATCAAGCCTCCTACTGTATGATTGATTTTCATCTATATATAATACTATTCCACCGCCTTCCTTATTTAATCTGTTTTTTCTCTCAATATTGTACCCTTGAATATTAATTAAATTATTTGTGACATCATCGTCCAAAAATGTTTCTGTTGTTCCTAATATTTCGATTTCCTTTATATTTCTTTCCATTGTTATTTTAAGTTCATTAATTTTAGGCAATAAGTGCTGGACGTTTAAGTGACCTATTCGTAGGCCTTTACAATTAATATTAAATGTTGGGTTATCATAATGCCTTACCTCTTTAACAAAATCTTTATTACATACCCATTGAGAGAAGTGATTTCTAGGACCTATCATAGCGCACTTAGTGCTTTTAGTCTTTACAGTACAGTATTTCATAATGTTTATGCAATTAATAAAGTTTGCTTGATCTATGTACCAGAATATATTAAGATAATCTAGATTAGCATTATCTGGACCCTCTGCCATGTCAGAACAATTATCGTCAAGCGAATTATTATTATTATTATTATCATTATTATTATTATTATTATTATTATTATTATTATTATTATTTTCATCATTATTATTATTATTATTATTATTATTATTATTATTATTATTATTATTATTATCATTATTATTATTATTATTATTTTCATCATCATCATTATTATTATTATTATTATTATTATTATTATTATTATTATCATTATTATTATTATTATTATTATTATTATCATTATTATTTTTCTTATTTTTAATATTTTCATCATTATAATTATTATTATTATTATTATTATTATTATTATTACCATCATCATCGTCACTCAATACTTGATATCGGTTATAAAGCAGTAGAGCATTCACCCTACAACTGAACTTATTGATAGTAGCATTATGACTATTTATAGTACTGTAAGTGTTTGATTGTTTGGTTTGGCACTCTGATTTAGGAATGTCAGCAGGCTGCTCGTTACAGGTATTGGGAGTAGGCACTGCTTCCTGGCCGGCATCCTAGTATACAGGGCATCGGGAAGACTTGTGGCCGGATCCATGGCATTTCCAGCAGTCGACGGGACGACCGTGTCGGCACTGGGAGTGTTTGTGATTTTCTTCACCGCAATATCTACATGATTGTTTTGTGATTATGTTCACGTGACCATTTATCGCTTTTACGAGAACAGATGAACCGGATTTGTTTAGATGTAGTTTGTCCGCGAAATACAACGAACCATTTATCCTCCCCGGACGATGCGTGGAATAGAACCCGTCCGCAGATTCGATCACGGAAAAGTTCAGAAAATTCTGTCGCACTTCCATATGTTGATTGAATCGGCGCACAAAGTTCTGTCTATTTACGTCATCATCTCGTGGGCACAATTGACATATGTGCACGTTGCACTGTGGGGCGAGGCGATGGACATCGCATATTAGTCGTTCCATGGCTTTCAAAGCGTCACAGAGCAAGCCGTCTGAATTGTTTGTACCGGCTACTATAATGATGTCTTTGTATAATTCTAAATTCATGGCACAGATAACATCGTTTATTCTTTCTATGGTCGCACCTCGTTTGCATATAACTTCGACTGATTTATTAAGTCCATTTACATTGATGCCCTTAATAATGGACGACCCGATTATCAGTGTTGTCTTTGCATGTGTCTGTTCATGTGTTGGCGCGTTGCTGTTTTTCTTTGATTGTAAGTCGATGCTCACTTTTGGTGGCGCAGGTTTGGGAGACGACCTAGGTGATGGTATCGGCATAAGAAATCGTCTCGGAGCCGGAATCGGTAAACAAGTACGCTAGCACCGACCTCAAAACCACCTTCTACTGAGCAAGAATGCTACCCTCCTCCTACTCCTCACCCTACGACCTCCCTTATCAGACCACCTCTTAAACTCTATTTTACATACTATTATCAGTCCTCCTCTTAAAATCTATTATTTTTACCCTACCATACCATGGTAGATAACCACGTGAGGGGGGGGGGCATGGGGGGCATGAGGGGCATGGGGGGGGGGGGGGTGGCGCAGCTATGTTAAAACGTAAAATACACAGCTTTTAAGGGTTAACATTTTCAGGACATACTACCGGGTTTTACCATGAATATTATAAATATTGATTCTCAATACATATGCTATGTTTGCTATGACATGTTGACTCACAGCTATGGTTTTGCGTTCAACAATACACGTCACACATCTTGGAGTTTATGATGGGCGAATTGTGAATTTTATTGCATGTGAGGGCCTTTCCGGATGTTATCATTAAACATCAAAATGGACGTCACTCTTGGATATGTTTCCAATTTCTCTCTATGGTGTGTGCACATCCGATTAGCCATTCAAGTATATGACGTGATAACCAATTACGTCATGTGTAGTCTGACGTCACGATCATAGTTGAAAAAGAATAGTCCGTCTTCAAGCTGGAAGCATGCACCGAGTTTACCAATTGTATGCTTTTTATTTGATTTATTATTTAATAAACATTATTTTGAATATTTTGAAAACAATTTGACTGAGAGATGTTGCTGGCATAGGCTAAGGATGCAACATCACCCAGTCAAATTAATTTCAAAATATTCAACAGCTTACGAGGTATTTAGTGGTGTGACCGAATCCAAAAAAATGTGACAGTGGCAGGCTAACTAGAGTACAGTATTTCATCCATGGTAGTTGTTTTATATCTGGCATTGGAAACATCAATAGGCTGAGAGGCCCCTTTGTCTTTGAGTCAGTGCCATTTTGGGGTCGAAATTAGGCCAGGGGCATCCATTTTGAGATGTTTCTTGTTGCCCAGTAAATCCTGGTTTCCTGTAGAACAAAGTTGCAGACAGCAGTCAATTCACATATAGTCAGCACCGATGTGCTTCTTACTTGGTAGATTCCGCTCTTGATTTTAGAAGCATGTTCGATGTTTTTTTAGAATCATTATCATGGTCATTTATTTTGGAACCACGTTCACGTAGGGGCATACGTAACCATTATGTCACGCAGAAGATGAATTATCGACTATTTATACTACACTAGGAGATGTTTTTAGTTATATTTATCGTGCAGTAGCATTTTGTAAAGTGCCACTGCCGATGCTAAGAAGGCACCTTCCTACCTGACCAACTGTTTTAGCATTGTGATGTCATAATCTTTCATGATTCAAGGGTTTGGTTTATCTGGACTCCAATTGATTTAAGCTAGGGTAGTTGTATCAGATCGCGTTCCAGTTGTGGGATGCACGTAATTTAATGATGTTATCTGAATTATTATTCAAGTCGTTCTAAACTTGACTTTTTGGCAACCTCACGCTAATTTTGACTAATCCGTTTTCACATTAAACCAACCAACCTTTATGGGGAAAGGACAGTCTAAACCTTAATTTTACTTGATCGACTTAGTTGAAACATGATCTCCGTCGCTTGTGATTTCGAACAGATTATTTAGATTTAGATTTATCTAAATTCCGTCTGGAAACTCGGACACGTTTGTAGGTGTACACGTTGTTAGAGATGTGACTCTGCTTTCAATAGAAATGTGAGCAAGGCTTTTCCGTTCCTGACTACCACATTACAAGGAGATCTCTCTTATACTTTTATGATCGATCTTCATTACCGGCTGTCACAGAACTTGCACTTGGTCGTTAGACGTCCTGCCACGCCTTCTTATATCTTCTTTAGAATAGCCTTTCAGGTAAAGGCATCTTGATACTTGACCAATAAGCAACACAAGATTCTTTTTCTTAAAAGATTATTCTTAAACTGTAGGCCCGTCGTACATTACAATTGTTGCAAGATAGTGTCCGAATTCTTTCATAGCACTTGTTGATTATCAACATTATTTAGTAATTATTTCTAAACCAGGTAGAATTAAAACTGGAACATTGTTGTCAGACTGTTGTTCAGCACAGCGTTTCCAAAATTAGCGTAGGCATTGTTGCTAGTTAGTGCGCTCCACCGCTATCTTTTACGGTACCAAATCTGAGCATTGTAATCTGTTGACAGAGTATTTATTCGAACTGAGCTAGCTATGGTTTAGGGCTGCGTAGTCTGAGCTAACCATTGTTTAGGGCTGCTTACTCTCTGAGCTATCTATTGTTAGAGATACATACTCTTTGAGCTAGTTATTGTTTAGGGCTGCTTAGTCTCTGGGCCAGCTATTGCTTAGGGCTGCTTAGTCTCTGAAGCAGCTATTGTTTAGGGCTGCTTAGTCTCTGAGCCAGCTATTGTTTAGGGCGGCTTAGTCTCCGGGCGAGCTATTGTTTAGGGCGGCTTAGTCTCCGGGCGAGCTATTGTTTAGGGCGGCTTAGTCTCCGGGCCAGCTATTGTCTAGGGCTGCATAGTCTCTGAGCTAGCAATTGTTTAGGGCTGCTGAGACTCTGAGCCAGCTATTGTTTAGGGCTGCCTAGTCTACGGGCTAGCTATTGTTTAGGGTTGCTTAGTCTCTGAGCTGCTTAGTTGACACTTTATTTACAACTTATGCAAATTGTCATTTAATTCATCAGGTCAATTTGCATTTGACCCATTTCTAAAGTGTCTTATTAATACAACATTTTCATCACACGTTTATCGGATGGATTCGAACCTTTAGCCGCGCATTGGAGTAAGAAATTGTAAGCTAGTTATGTATTTATCTAGCAGATAAGATCTTAGAGTGCGTCAAGCTGTTTGCTAACTTAGGATTTACTTTGTGTAGGCTAAGAGGTTTGCACAACTCCAGTGTTCAACCAGCTTGAGGTAATCTACATTTGGCTTAGCCTTGTTGCTAGGAAGACATTTTCTTTAAGAACTTCTCCTTTTCTGTTTGGAATCTTGAAATCGTATATAAGTGAGAAACCGTAGTTGTAATATATAGTTGGTACCTTCGATGCGCTGGACCAGTAGGCTTACATGGTTTCGATTTCCACATACCAATTCATTACAATAACATTCGTAGCGTGCATCTCATATCACTTATTATTATGCAAATGCCATGCCATAACCATATATCTTGTACACACTATGCATCTACAAAGACGAACACAATATTTTATTACCAACTTAAACCGTCGCCGTATCCGATGTATCAATAAAAAGGGAGGCTATTCCGGATAGGTTTAGTGACAATCGAAATAAACTATCCGTATTTATCTCCCTTATGGTTGTTACATCAGACTCGTGGGGCATCACCATCTATCTACTCATGGCATCAAACTAGCTCGCCATCCACTCGTGCTGCTTGGGCAACAACGGATGGACGGAAATAAAGTAAACATATGTTACTTTCAAACTAAAAAAACATATTATTATACGACTGGATGGAAAGAAAGATAACTTGAAAATTAATATATTAGAACCCGTATGGTTGAACGTCACTTACGAGATTAACGGTAGTATAAATTATAAATTAAAACTTATTATATAGTAGTTACAGCCGCTGCCACCACCACCACCACCACCAACACCACCACCACCAACCTACCACCACAACCACCAGCACCAGCAGCACCACAACCAACACCACCACAACCACTACCACAACTACCACCACCACCACCAAAACCACTATTACTACCACCACAACCAGCACCATCACCACCACCACCACCACAACTACCACTACTGCCAGCACTACCTCCACCACCACAACCACGACCACAAACACCACTACCACCACCAGTACCAGCACCAGCACCACCACCACCACTACCCCCAGTGATGGCAACCGCATTATAAGGTTATTGAGGAGGAGGTGAATTCATTTGTATGTCGACCCGAATATATTATTATTACACTTCCTGAATCCAGTAGGTAGATGTGTCTTTAAACCTATTTGTGTGTTCGTAATTATTATTTATTTCAACAAGCCTGTCATTCACAGGATGGGCAAAACCAAGAAGAGTAATGACAGGCTACAAAAGGTTGGTAACCGCATGCGGCTAACACACGCCTTCATCGCGGGTTTGACGCGCGTTAATGATAGCTATATTTTCAATGAGCGCGCTCACATAAGCGCGTTAAATGCATCCAACGCATATGTATGTGCGTGCGTGCGTGCGTGCGTGCGTGCGTGCGTGCGTGCGTGCGTGCGTGCGTGCGTGCGTGCGTGCGTTCGTGCGTGCGTGCGTGCGTGCGTGCGTGCGTTCGTTCGTTCGTCTCTGCCTGCCTGCCTGCCTGCCTGCCTGCCTGCCTGCCTGCCTGCCTGCCTGCCTGCCTGTCTGCCTGCCTGCCTGCCTGCCTCTCTGCCTGCCTGCCCGCCTGCCTGCATGCATGCATGCATGCATGCATGCATGCATGCATGCCTCTGTCTGTATGTCTGTCTGTCTGTCTGTCTGTCTGTCTGTCTGTCTGTCTGTCTGTCTGCCTGCCTGCCTGCCGGTGTTTACTGGAAAGACTTGTGAGCCTACTCACCAGTATCTAAATTAGTTTCGGGATGATTTCCACATGTGAGCTGCTACCCACATATCGATTACGAGACGTATATATTTCGCCATTTTGAGGTGCTTTTAGAATTTTTAGAATCACCTCACAAATTTTGTCTAAATTAGCCACGGACCCCTTATAGACAATCTGTCTTAGACAAGACCATTAACTGACGACATTGGAAGCGCACGCATCGCCATATGCTTCTGTTCTATTGATGTGTTTCTTCTGATGACGGAAGAGATTGTGTCGCCCATCTGATAGGCTGTCTCCTGGAATGGCCAATCAAATTACGCGACCTTAAACTTCGCGCTGGGGTGAAAAAAATAGAACAAAACATTATAGTAATCACACAAAGGGATAGCACGTGATGTTTATAGGTATATGTATAGGTTATGGTGTTATGGTCCGCTTCCACTTGTGTGCTCAGCCGACTTTACAACTTACAACGCGCTGTTTATGAACTGGTGAGTTTCTTTTGATATCAAATATATGTTTTAATGGACTACAATTGCATACGTAGTTATAATTATTTAACCAAATACTCGCCCTGTGAGAATTCTTTTTTCATTTTGTGTAATATCTTGTCGTGATATATATTTTAAACCAGTAATAGGATGTATGTTACGATGTAGGTCAGCAGCATCGCGTCATCGGCAGAGAGTAACGGCGCCAATTCCCTGTAAAATTAACGGCGCTTATGGATCGAAATCTGTGTTTCATAAATACATAAACTTGAGAATATTTTTTAATGTTACCAGAATTGAATAAGGCTATGAACTATTTGAGGAAATACATTGCGTTTACTGGTCAGAAAGAAAGGCAACGGCCAACTTATTTTAATAGATGCCATAGCACGTCGATCGGGGCTAGGTTAAACTCGTCTGTCTGTCTAAATTACAGTGCAGTTCAGAAATAACTTAATATGCTTCCCAAGCAAATCTAAACATAGTGTTGCATATTTTAAACAGAATTGGATTGGCATATGTTTACAAAACTAGTGAACATGGGCTGTTGTCGTATGATTACGAGGGTTTTGCAAAGTGCTGAATTAAAAAAGCGAATTGACATTTTACGACGTGATGTCGTGACCTTTGAACTCATGCAGACTACAGTGACAACCTAGTTACCGTAATGTAAACAAAGCAACGTCTGTTCTTGATTTGTGTAGCGCGTATAGATTCATATTTACTATTGATTGGCTACTAATAAAATACCAAAATATGAATTTTGTGTTAATTTAAGTACTCGAATGAGCATTATTAGTAAATCATTACAGGAATATTGTGTACTGTATCATTTTGACAATTCAACATTTTATACTCACATATGAATAAGGCAATTAGTTGTTTTTTGACATTTATTAATAATAATATTTGCCAATAAGGGACAGATCAATTGTAGCGTACTTAGCAGTCTTCATGCGTAATTCATGTCAACATTTTTAGTTGAAGATCTATCTTTCAATGCCATTCCACGCACGCATCTAGACAAAATACGATGTCACCACAATTACCGATTCCTAAAATTGTCATGACAAGCGCGTATTAACCTTTTATTACCGAGGCAGTCATTCCGATGGCAAAAATTTAAAAATAGTCTTCTCTTGGTCTGCAAATCGACATTTCACCGTGCACCGCGGAATCCGCGGTTATTTTGCCGGCGTGGGTGTCAAAGCCGAAGGGTTAGAGTTTGTGGTTATAAATTGTCAATCCTTGAGTCACTTTATAGCCTATAGGTACAGCCTTTAAATGTGTGTCATAAAAAACACGCAACAAATATATAGCCTAGGCTACTGCCTGTTTCATGTGTTTCTTGTTTTCTATGACAAAAATTCAAAGACCATTCCTATACCTTATGCCGAGGCCTACGTATACCGTCAGAAACTTTGATTGAAACATGTTGATAATGTATCACATATGCCTATCCCGCCCGCCCGCCCGCCCGCCCGCCCGCCCGCATGCACGCACGTACGCACACAGCCGTATAAATATGTGTGTTGGTGTTTGTTATTCTCGTGACACAACCAATTAACAAATCCAATTCACGCTCGAAAAGAAATCGCTTTGCTCGGCATTGATGTGCTTAATATATTAATTCTGACAGCTCTGCCAGATTGAAGTTCGTCTGCACTTCCGCATTCTTGTCAGAACGATATGCGCATCCGCGTACTAGAGAGATCTGCGTTCATTTACCACAAAAAATTACGACAAAAACGTACGCGTGTTAAGTCAACGAGGTAAGCCAGGCATAACTGTGAATCAGGGACTGCGGCTTCGCGTTTAACCGTTTAATGGTCAAGCTGGCCAAAACTGGCCTCTGTAAAGTCCATTTGCAGGTCAAGAGATTTCTTTTGAAAATGTACCACTGGAATGGCTGGCTCGATAACCGAGCCAGTCATCCCAGTGGTAAATTTTCAAAAATAGTCCTCTCTTGACCTGCAAATGGAGATTCAATAAGCAAATATTCGGATTTTCTTGACCAAATTTTACCACTAAAGGGTTAATGGGGTTGGGGTGGAGGGGTGGGGTGGGGGGGCTGCTCACGCTTTAAACAAAAAGCACTTTTTTAAAGGCAAAGTAACGCAACGAAGAGACAAACTCGCTACCATCTACACAACAGTATTACAGTCATTTTGAGTCTAAGAGACTATTTTTGAAAATTTGCGACTGGAATGACTGGCTCGGTTACCGAGCCAGTCATTCCAGTCGCAAATTTTCAAAAAAAAGTCTCTTGGCCTGCAAATTGGCATTGCATATGCAAAGACGTGAATCATATTTGCTCCTTTACTACAACTTTGATAGTCAAGCCGGCCAAAATGAACTCTACAGTGGTGCTGAGAAATGCTCATTTGCAGGACGACAGAATGCTATTTTCGTAAATTTCACTGGTAAATTTACAAAAATTGTCTTCTCTTGGCCTTAACATTTCTCTTGACCAATTAATAATTAATAATATTATGCCAAATAGGCCTCAGATAGCATTTCACAGCATCTGGAGTTCAGCATCGAACACGTAAAGGCTCCAGCCTATGGCCTCGCACCAGCTTAAGCCAGCACTGACAAAACTATCCCATCGGCATGGGCCCAACATTAGCTTTACTGGCCAGAATGACCGAGTGAGCTTATACGACGGCGGTCGTCCGCCCGTCGTTCATCGAACCACTGGCCCGATTCCAATTATATTTGCCCTAGAAGCTTCCCGATGGCATAGAAAGTTTGTTCAAATAAAGCTGATTGGCCCGTGGCCATCTGAAATTTAAAAAAAAATCCCGAACGATCAATCCTGTAAAATACAATCCGTCCTTAATCAACATGATCAATGGCCACATTTCCAGGAAAGTTGAGGTTAATGATACCATTTCAACATAACAAGCGATCATTTTGATTGGTCAATTCCTTTAGTGGTCATCTTTGTCTTCTTGTCATTTCTGGAATTGCCCGTCCGACCATTAACTTTTTCCTTAAACGACCCAATGAGTAAATTTCAAGCAAATTGTGCACGAAACATTTATGAGGCATAGAGATCTAAGTGTGTTCAAATGAATACGATTGGCTAATTTGGCCGGCGACCATCATGGATTGTGCGCTACTTTAAAAAACACGTTAAAATATCCCAAACCGCTCGGGCATCGCCTAAAACTCACGAAATATCATCAACAGTAACAGCTGAGCTAACTGAGTTCAAAGGAACTTGGTTGTCAAATGATTCGGTTAACATCTTGGATGACCTAATTTTTTGCGAAGGTGACTTTTTGGGCGATATGAATATGGACTAATGACGATTTAACCGTTTGACTGCTAAGGGCTTATATGTATATCTGGACCCGCTAAAAATTTTGAAGACAATTTGAGTAAATGTTGTTGATGACTAAGTCACCAACAACTTCCAGTTAAATTGTTGTCAAAATATTAAGAGTTTTTGCGCACTGAGATTATTGTCTGGTGGCTTGCAGCAGCGAGACAGTTACAGTTTGTTCAAGGGTAGTTGATATGTCAAAATGCATGGCCACCGGGGACCAAGCAAAATGTACACTCATTTTTGTCAGCCAGATTGGATTTTTTTATTTGATGGATTTTGAAGGCGAAATTATGTTTATGTTTATGTTGATTTTGGGTATGTTGATTTCAAATTTGCCTCTTTCCAACTGTGACTCAGATAAATGGTTTGGCGCGCATCTTGGATTATTTTCTAGCCAAAGAATCCTATACTAAAGCAATAGCAAATGTAAAATGTCTTCTTTTCTTTAACCAGTCAACTGATTTAAACCTAATGTGGTTGGAAACATCCTTGGGCCAAGCTTGTTAAAATAAAGACGGTTGGCCAAAATTTAGCCGGCAGCCATCTTTAATTTTGGACGAATTTTAGAAACTTTTAAAATCTCTGAAACCGCTTAGGGGATTGATTTGAAACTCATGAACATCATCTAAGGAATATAGCTGATGCCATTTTTCTTAACCAACTTATTGGGTTAAAAGGTTAGAGTGTGTTCAAAGGAATTTGATACATAAAAACATGGCCGCCGTGGATCGATCACAATGTAGTGGGTTTGCTGGCCATATTGGATTTTTCATTAGATGAATTTTGAAGCCGGGATTTGTTGTAGATTGCCAATTGTTTGCCAATTTTGAAATTGTCGAATATAAGATGGTTTGGCTTGGATTTTTTCTTACCAAAAACTCCTATAGTAAAGCAATGGGATATTTAAAATGTCTTCCCATGAACCAATGGACCGAGTTTAACAAAACTTGGTAATATGCTTCATTGTTCTTGTTGCAATTCCGGCCAAAACCTTCAGGTTCTACTAATAATGGATGGCCAATCTAGTTGAAATACCTTTGTTTCAGCTGAGTGATACATGCCCTTAGGCTTCTTGGTTTTGTTCATGTGTAAAATGGCAGCAGATTACATGTATTGTATGTGTTCGCACCCTCAACTAACTCTAGCATATCTAGATAACCCACGAGAGCAACCGGTATTATCTCGATTTGAATTTAGGTCCAAGAAACTAGTATAAATGTTTGACACAATTCTTGCTTCTCGAAATTTACAATTCGAGATGATTCCCCTGACAATATCTTTTTACAGTATTTAAGCATTTTTTCTCAACGGCTTGGATGATTTGATTTAGATTTTGAGGCGCCAACGCACAAAGTTCTACGATACATGTAAAACCTCCTGCTCTTATTTTTTTAGTAGCTGTTCATTCAAAATCTGTTATCATTATATTTCGAGTCCATTTCATGACTCTTTATATTCATATAATTTCTCACAAATATTTCTTGCCTATTTTTACCTGTCCCTAGGTTTTTAACTTTTCTGCGCAGTGTTGCGCATATCATTAATTGTTCCCACAAAGTTTTTTGTTTGGCGGCACCCCTTGCCAGGTTTCATCCATGATCGATTTATAAGGTAACGCTGCGTCTTTCCTTATGTATGCTATCTGTATAGGTAATATATATCCATCTGTCCTATTGTATGCACCTCTTTTGCTTAGTATAAAAAATCGAGACATTTCAAACGCATCAAATATATTATGATGCGATACAAATTGGTTCTATATTCTTGTGGAAAAAAAGCGCATTGCATATTAAGACAGCATAATATGAAAGCCAAATTATATAATTTTTACCCGCGTCGCTTCTTCTTTTTCTTCTTCTTCTTCTTCTTCTTCCTAATAGTTGAATAACTTTGGTTTCACTGGAGGGATCGCCTCCAAATTTGGAGGGAAGTATGCCCGTGGGAGCCCTAGCAGGTCCGCCAATTCGGGGGTCTGAAACCCTGCAGCTACAACTTTTAGCAACAGTTCTCAAATATACACTTTTGACCTTACGGCGGCCCGACTGAAAAATATATCAATGACGCAGTATATTGGACAAATTAGTCTTTGTTTTAAAACCATATTCCTACTAACAACCGCTCAGTTGTAACGTACGCCACAAAATTGAAAATCAATGAAATTGGTCATTTATCTGGAGGAAACTTAATATGTAAGGCCAGAAGCAATTTTTCAGTCAGCTTACACAAATTCAGCCTTTAAAATTCACAATCTGTGAAATTAAATAAATAGGCACACCTATTGTACCAACAGTCTCGAAATAGTAGGAGATAATAAAATCCCTCTCTTTCGATCGCCTGTGAATGGAATTTCATGAGAACAGTATTTTAATCTCCCAGTTTCCGATGGGGAGATCACTAAAAGTCATCTAAGATTGTTCACGTAGGAGGCAGAGCGAGATTTGATACAAAAGTGTCCAAACACTACACTGCTTAAACCTTTAATGATCACGATTGGTCAAGATTTCGCATAGTCAATGTTCAGTCGCAACCCCGGAGAAATCTCTTTTTTGAAAACTTACGACCAAAATGTCTGGCTCATTAATCGAGAGATAATCTGAGTAGTAAATTATCAAAAGTAGATTTTTGCTGCTTACAAATGCGCCTTTCTCAAGACCACTGCACAGACATGCCTGACTATTAAAGGGTCACGTTGAAAGATACGCTTTCATTGCAAGACGGCAATATTTCATACACAGTGCAGCTCAGAAATAACTTAAACTTTAACAACATTGTTCCAAAACAAAATAGCATGTACTGTCGAATATTTGAGCCTAAGGCAGCAATGGCTCCCAAACCAGTTATGCTCGAAATATTTAATATAATATTTTTACATCGTGTTCAACATTGTATTTATGATCATGTTTCGGTTTTAGCTCGCCTAACCCGAAGCGACACGTGAGCTTATGCTATGGCGGCCATCCGTCGCGCATCATCTGTCCATACATCTGTCAAATCTCCTCATTTATGCTGTGAATGATTTCCACCAAATTTGGCTGGCAGTATCCTATCATGCTAGACTCCAGGACTTCAATTCAGAATTTTAATGGGACATTTTCTTTCTGGCGGGTATCTTGGATTTTCGAAAAACTTTCCTGGAAACATTTAAAACCCTTAGTGACTCAAACAGTGACTCATACAATATAAAAGGCCCGGTTTCAACGAAACTGGGGTGGAATAATTCTACGCTGATAGACTTCAAGACCTCTAACCAGAATTTCGATTGGTCAATTTTTCCGGGGGCCATATTGGACCTTCTGAAATTTTCGGGAAATCAGTAAAAAGCCTACACCTCACTAACCAATTTCAAGCAAACGCGACTGGAAAGACCCTAGAGTGACATGGTCGAGAACTTGTATACAGAATTGTGATTGGTCACTTTTTTCTGCGGCATCATGGATTTTCTAAAATTTCGTGGGAGATCATTTAAAAAGCCTACACCTCATTAACCGATTTGACGCAAACGTGACTGGAAAGTCCCTAGATTGGTATGGTTCGGAACTTGTGTACTAAATTTTGATTGGTCACCTTTTGGGTGGCCATCTTGGATTTTCCCAAATTTCTGGGGAAGTCAGTAAAAGATGACTAATCATTAACCGCTTGACAGGTTTCAACTAAATCTTGGTGGAAGATCACATTGTTATGTGCTTCTGACCATCTATACAAAATTTGATAGCCGGTGATCATCATATGATTTTCCGAATATTCTGGGGAAATCAGTTATAAGTATACTCTTTGTTAACACCTTGGCTGATTTTTCAACCAGATTTGCCTAGAAATGGCCTATAGCCTTCTGACCACATATGCAAAAATCATATTGGTCAGTTTCTCGAGTAGTCATCTTGAATTTTATGAGTAAATATTTATAAGATAGTTAGTGAAATCTGAATGGCTAATGTTCGAGGTGAGCGGCAGCATCCTTGGGTCTCATGTTGAAGATCTTTTTTGATATTGCATTTAGCTCTTGATATTGTCATATTCCATGATTGGTTGATCTTATGTGAAGCAAAATTGAATACAAGCAAATGTATAACATGAGGAAGCAGCATAATTGTGAGGAGAAAGAGACCCCAGGCCATTACTAAGACCAATTAATACAGCAGCAATTGAGAAGGCACTTAAAGCCCTGAATAAATGGACGTGCATCTGGAACTGATGGCATGAGCAATGAACTATTCAAATATGCAAGTGATATTATCACAAAACCGATCACGCACCTAACCAATTCAACTTGTATGCACCACCTTCCCTTCGATGTTGTAGGCCAAGGCACCCTAGTCGCGCTACCAAAGCACAAGTAGCCGCCTGCCCCCTGCCAATCTGCATCCCATTGTGCTCCTTAACAGCATACGGAAAATCCTATCCAATGTTACTCTATGCCACATCCGAGACAAGATCATTTACTTCACCAGATCATGTCAAATTGGCTTCAAATGTGGATGCAGCTGCGCAGACATTGTATGGGCTCAACGCATGCTTGTGTCGAGAATCATGTCCAGACCCTGGGATTTCCACAAAATGGGCATTGTCATGTCACGAGCCTTCTATAGAATTAAGCGCTCACAGATCCTAAATGTACTACGTCAGACCAGTTGCAATGAAGATGAGCTACGACTAGTGAGACTATGGCTTGCAGACACCAAGCTGAGAGTACGACTCAAGTCAGTGAAATCTGTAGAGTTTGAGACATCAATCGGCTCCCCGCATGGAGATGTTCTATACCATGTGCTTTTCACCTGTTACCTGGCTGCTGCATTGAAATCCATGGCCAGATATTCAGGAATCTCTGCACAGCGCTGAATGACTGGGCCAGGAGAAGTTGGACGATTTTTTTAGAGAAAGACTAATGGTGAGACTGTATCATAACCTGTCATTGCATGGAATGGAATGGAATTATATTACTCAGATCATCAATGCTAACAGACAACGTATCACAGATGGTGTACACAGGAATATACCTTAGCTTGGTTGATGCACCTGATTGCTTCAATAACTTACTGCATGTCATAATAGTGAAATGTGCCACCAGTAGCACAAGCACATTGGTGTCCCATGCTGATATACCAACAGAGCTAGCCTTAGTATGCATACAGTGTAGGATAATTCTTGTATCAGCCTCCTCATGTTGTACTTCCAATGCGCGTGTGTCTACCATTGTATTCAAAGATGTCCTTTCTTTGAAGCATTCAGAAACGATAATGGGCGTGTTAGTAGGTGCTTGGAGTAATATTTGTTCAGAAAGCAAACAAGTAAGATCAGCATTATTATCTGATTGAGGCAAGAAAATTAGTCATTTATTTGGAAGTGGAACAGATCGGTCCTCAACAAATCTCCTTTGGATAGTTTCTGCCATGCCCATCCTTTGTTGGATTCTGAATTATATCTACCAAATGTTATATCAATTCTGTTGCAGCTGTGTCCCTCTGGAGTACAAATTTCACCCACCTCTCAGCCAGGTCACCAAATGTGCTTGGCCATCGAACACCAGGCATGCCGTCACTTCAAATGTTATCTCTGGAAGACATTGGATATCAGGTATTAAGATATCAGCAGGAACTGATTTGTTTCCACCTCTGAGAACTCCATTCAGCTCCGCGAGTGCGACTGGCACTGGCATCAATTCATGTTTTAAGATCTCGGAAGTTCCATAACTCGTCGAGCTTCATAGGCCATGATTGACCATTGCAAGATATTCCGATCAGCTTTTATGGTGACTTCCTTGTCTTTTGATTTTGTTTGTTTCTGCACCATTTAAAGAGATGCGATGTTGAAGCCATTGTTTTCTTTAGTTGATCATAGAATGTTCTGCGCATCTCAGCCTCTGTACTCACCATTAGTCTTTCTCTAACAAAATCGTCCAACTACTCCTGTCCCAGTCATTCAGCGCTGTGCAGAGATTCCTGAATCTCGTGTGTAGCCATATCCATTGTTGCAATACAATTCAGTGTCTTACCAATGGATGAGTCTAAGGAGAATAAGTTGAATCGCTCTAAAATCTGTCTGACTCTAGCTTCATCATCATGATCACGTCGTTTTCGTGATGAAGTTGATTCATTACTAAGCAGCAGGCCATCATACCCAATGGCAAACATCATTCTTGTTTGGGCTGCAACCTGGGCATGTAAATTGTAGGAAAAAGCCCATGTGCCGAGTGCTGTATCTGTTTTGACAATTCCTACAATTCCTCCACTCCCCCTTCCAGCGCTATTTAGCCACTCTTGCCTGTGATCGGAAGAAACTTGATTGAACCTGCCTTCTGAACCTTTTACAATAAAGTTGTGTTGGAACTGTTGAAGCAACGCGTCGGGAAGCTGGTACATTTCGGATAGATATATGACTCCACGTCTCGCATAGTTTGTATGATCATATCTGTGAAAAAGGACGCATTAGTCTGAATGCATAAAGATGCAAATCCCATATTCCATTTCTTAGTTCACTGATGGAGAGTATACGGATACAAACTATAGCAATGTACAGTCACCAGAACTGGAAATTAGGATTGTTGGACGTGATGCTTAGCGAAAATGGGGCCATTTCGTCACGAAATCTTGCCGAGGATAAAAATGAGATTATGTCATCAATATCATCATCTGTATCTGAGTGTACATCATTTAGCAGGCAATGCTGCCATTTTCCTGGAGGTAGGCTAGGAGGCGGTAGAAATATTTGCCACATTGCATGAAAAGTAATCTTATGAATGCGAGTTCCCTCGGCATAGCCCTTTCCAGCAATTACATGTTCAGTCGTATTTTGACCTAAAACCCACTTTCACTCCATTCCTGGGAAGTCTGGAATCCTGCATATGTTGATCTATTACTTTAATAAGAGTCATGGACATGTGCAAATCTGCCAGGCGTGGGATCAGCACATCTTTTTATTCTGGTACTGTCCATTTTAGCTGCATACGCTGCAGAAAGAGCGACTGGTCAACATAAAGTAATACATACATGAATTTTCTACATGGATGAATCGCTTGACAACTGTATTCAAGGTATTAGTTGCATGTGTTGGTGTCTGGATAATGGGCATATAACTGAACGGTTTAAAGGTTTGATAATCCACTCTTCCTGGACATCTTTATTGAAGTTGTGTTCACTATCAGCTTTTCCAATATTAGCAGGACAGATCGTGTTTATGGCATCTGGAATGCTCAGCATTGCGTGCTTAGCAGCTATAATGTCCGCCACTGTAAGATTGAGTGAAGATCCTCTCTTCCAAACAGCATATTTTGTCGCATAGAAAGTATTTTCCATCAAGAGTATAGTCATTAATATCGATATCGTCAGCCATAACGTGAACGAATCGCCCTTTAGCTGTGTTTGGTGGGATCACTGTTCCAGTGGCAGGATCCATAGTTGACAGTGTGTTCCCAGCTAATGCAGTGTCAAGTCTGAGTATATCCTGCAGCCAATGGTATGTCCGGCTCTGTGATATAAGTGCACCAGTGTATTTGCTCTCTTTTCTGATGCAAAGTATCTTGTACAATGCTCAAAACTCTGGACTGTCTGAAGGACTCTTGTTTTGCTACACCAAGCGTATCGTCCTCATTTATATCTGCTCCACTACCATCCACATCTTTATCATTCATGGATAGACGATTCCTCTTCACCAGATTCTAAAAGAGATTGGCTTCCTAACAGAAGATGTAAAAGGGCATAAAGCCTGGCTGGAACACAGTCTATTGCTTCGTCTTTGCTTACATTTAACCCTGTGCATGCAGGCTGGAGTAGTATGCCTGATGTAAATTCGAATGCTATGTGTACCATTGACAGAAAGTCATCTTCACTTGGCTTATAAGTTGGAATACTTGAATCAGAATTATCAGAGATGGGGATGTGACAAAAGGGTGTGGGCAATACGATGTGTCTCTCTGAAGAAGGTTGCTCATCTTAATTTATAATAGCCGACATTGTTCGAATTAAAACCTTTGAATGAAAGCGAGATATATGAAAAGTGATTTACAATTTAATAACAATTATTTTATACATCTTGAATTTAATTTGCTTGAAAACTGTTGCTATCTATGGTAAAAATAAGCTATTGAATATTTGGAAACCAATTTCACTGAAACTATTGTTGCTATAGGTAGCAACAGTTTCCACGCAAATCAGTTTCAAGATATATAACTGAATTTTTATTAAATTGTATATGACTTTTCATATATCTCGCTTTTCATTCAAAGGTTTTAACCATAACAAAGTGGGCGACTATTAATTAAGGTTATTTTCAAGATCTAAGGTGCTGAATATTTGGAAACAAATTTCACTGAAACTAGATCTTGAAATAGAGTTTTGGTATTCCATGTATACAAGGGTTAACATTGATTTAAATATACTTGATTCAAAGTAATCTACTAAATTCTAAAATGTAGGTTTGGAATATCATGCATGCATTACATTATGGACTTTATTAGCATATATGATCCTTGTTTCATTTATTAGTATTTATAAAGGTTATATTCTTTTCGTGACATTTCCCCACTGTCATCCATGGCAATAATTTCAACTGCCATGGAATCGGCTTGTTGGATAGAATGTGGGTTAAGTCAGTGAGGTTTGCATAGTTTGAGACATCAATTGGCTCCCCACAGGGAGATGGTATATTATCCCCTGTGCTCTTCAATTGATACTTGCTGGTGCATTGCAATCTGTGCTGGAAAATTCCACACGACAAACCCACCACCAATCACCCCCCCCCCCCCTCAACCCAACCCTACCCCAGTATCCATAATCAATATGCCGCTAGAGATGGAGTATGCCGACTATGTGGACTTTATAGACGAGGAAAAGAAACCCCTTGACGAACTTCTCTCAATAGCTGCAAGCAAACTAAATATTGAGAATCTCTATGAATGAATCGAAAACAGAGTTCACCCACATACACCTAACCACAAAGGATGAAACTAAAGAAAATGATGATCCACTTCGTGGCGGCGGGCCATGGAGGAAAAGTAAAATCCTGGTCTCACTGATTTGCAGTGCTGCTCACATTGCTGCATGCTGCGTCATGGGGGCATGGCTTTCCAGTCCTTCTGATAGCTATGGATTCGTAGATCAAAGACGCCCTTGACAAAAAGACTACGTTTATATGATGCAAATTGCGTATCCTTGATATTGTATAATTGTAACAGTTGGGCAGCTCCAAAGGCAGCTCTAGACAAACTCAACGCCTGCCACCGCAAACACGTATGCAGCATCACTGGACACCGATGGCAAGACAGCATAGTTTCCAATGATGCACTATACAAGATGTGCAATACATCGCCGCTGTCAGTAAAGGTCGCCCAGCAAAGATGGTCCATGTGTGTCCATGTGCTAAGGATGTCAGAAGACACACTGGCGCAGAGAGCCTTGGAATTCGCTCTTCGACAAATACAAAATCAGATAAGGACGACACTGCATGAATCTGCTAATCGTGCTACGAGGTGACCTAAAAGCAGGACTCGGTAAAATCAAATCAATAATCGACCTGACGAAGCTTAGGATCAAGACACAGTGGGAAAAAACGTGGAAGGACTGATTGCAGCTGTAGGATACTTCTACTGCTACAGCCGCAGAATACAATACATCATCATCATCATCATCATCGTATTCTTTTTGCGAAATCCTTTGATATGGTGGTATCCTTTTTAATTAAAATTTTGAGCCTCTTTTTCTAGGAATTCACCATGGTAAACAGCATATTTTGATTCAGCACAATCGAATTATGTTAGAACTCATGGTTTATGCATATATACGTTTCTGGAAAATGTTCCTAGTCTACTCAGGCATTAGACACATACATCGCGATTCAAGCATACCCTCGGTATCAGTAAAACGGCAACACTGGGCCTACAATCATTCAAGCATCTAGTCTACCTTCATAATTGAAATGATTTTCAATGTTTCCATAATGTACCGGGTTTGGACATAGCTTATTTGCACCAAGAATTAGGTAAATGTTAAAGTTTTCAATGGACAATTAATTCACCAAGGGCTTATCTGATGTCTGTAAAATTTTAGAGATTTCAGACGCCATCATAATGAGACTGATTGTCAACATGTTTCTATATTCTTTACATTAGATTACTCAGTAAAAGGAAAACACTGTTATATCAATGGCGTCAGGTTATTCAGTGCAGAGGTTTCTAACATCTTCTACTTCCAGCAGTATTACTGCTTATTTCTAAATTATTCGGATAATAATAACTATGGAAGGTGTTTCGAAAATGCCCATGATCCCTCATAATGTGATAGAAGGTATAAGAATGAAAACTAAGATTAATATTCTAAATAGCGATCAAAATCTTAGATCTGCTGTGAATTTAGATCAATAGAAGGAACACATTATAAATACTAGAGAAAAATCAAATTTGTATTCTCGGTTGCGTCAGAAGTTTAGACTGCATATAGATCAGTCTAAACAATTCAGTTCAGTGGCTAAGTGATCATTTGATTCGCAGCATTCATGGAATCTCCAGACCGCAGCGCCTTGGGAGTTATTTTGGACCATATTAGAATTAAAGGACTAGTTCAATCGTTGAGCCCAGCTTAAGAAGTAAATGCGAGAGATTAATTGAAATCTTAAATCGTAGGGCATCTTGTGTATCCTTAGACAATGCTAATCATGTTACAATAGATGGAGTAGCCTATCCGAATAGTATTCTAGTAGATTTAATAAAACGTCAAAGTCATACAACGTGGGCGAAGATTCATAATACAGCTGAAATCGATGAAGAAGACCCGAACTGTCAGTATATCTGGGCTAAGGCAAAAAAAGCCAAAAAAAACAAGTCGCAGAGTCCAAAGTTTACAACATAAGCTCATCAATAATAGACAGAGTACAGCTACACCTCATTCAGCTGCTAGAGGTCAGAGATCTCGAGATGCTAAACTATCCAAAACTTGGTTGAACGATGTCGGAAAAAAACCTTGCAAGAACCATAAGAAATAAAAAGTCTATTAGCTCAGCAGACAGATTGAAGCATGTATATTATGATTCCGCGTCTTCCGTGGGTTTGGATAAACTACACTGGGCCTTTAATGGGACATTATCTAAACCATTAATATATGCCTGGTTAGCTGAGCAACCGGCATATACATTGCATTGCCCTAAGAGAATAAACGTTAATAGAGATTGATTCAAGGTAACCAGCATGGATCAGCTATGGCAAATGGATCTGAGCAATTGATTCGCGGTAACCAGCA
Organism: Chaetoderma sp. LZ-2023a; assembly: GCA_034401795.1. Taxonomy (NCBI): domain Eukaryota; kingdom Metazoa; phylum Mollusca; class Caudofoveata; order Chaetodermatida; family Chaetodermatidae; genus Chaetoderma; species Chaetoderma sp. LZ-2023a. The sequence continues at coordinate 269,200,859 of CM067369.1, read as the reverse complement.
TGGATCAGCTATGGCAAATGGATCTGCGCGGTGTTACTAGTTTAGTCAGACATAATAACAATATACATTATCTATTATTCATAATAGCTTGTCTATCAAAACTTTTGTGGATAATACCTTTATCCAACAAAACTGCAAAAACCTTAGCTCAATCATTGGAGTGTTTTCTGAATGCTGTCTCTAGAACACCTGAATCGATTCAAAGCAAGAATGGGACTGAATTTGTGAATGCTATGTTAACGTCCAAAGATATATATTTCTACACATCGCAGAATGCTCACATGAAGGCGGCGATCAGTGAATGCATTCAGCGCACCATAAAGTCTACGTCCTGATGATATATGACTTACAAAAATACTGATGGATATCTCGATATGCTCCCTAATCTGATAAGGTCTTACAATAGAACTGCACACGGAAGCACAAAAATGAAGCCTGTAGATGTCAACCATAGTAGAGAGGTGTTAGCTTGGCCTAATATGTACTAGAAACTGAATATTTTAACATCGGTAAAATCGAAAGATTTGAGAGTAGGAGATTATGTAAGAGTGTCAGAGCTAAATGTTCCTTTTTTCAATGGATATAGACTGGCATGGAGCGATGAGATATTCAAAATAAGTTCGAAACTAGCTCACAGATCAGGTGTATATATAAGCTCAACGATTATAATCAAAATCCCATTATTGGTACATTTTATTCCAAAGAATTACAGAAAATTTGTTTAAATAATGCTAAGAAGCTGTATCGAGTAGAAAAATTATTAAAAGGCGTACACAAGATAATACGTGAGAAACTTACATCAAATGGTGCGATTATCCCAATTCATTTAATTCATGGATAAGTTACTCAGAGCTCAAGCATATTTAGAATCATTACCGAGCTACACCTCCACCGCTTTGCTACCCACCACATCCCACACTATCCACCACACCACAACCCTGCAGGGAGATGTGACGGTTGTAGAAATGTCTCTAAGCAGCTTAGAAATTCGTAATAATGATCATCGGTGGTCATTTTGTCGTGGGAAAGTACCCAGAGACGAGATAAGATATCGTGCTCCGGTTATAATTATTTATATTATAGTACTGGCATGTTTAATAAATCTGAGTATTCAAAATGGCGATAAAGGTGTTTGGATTGCTTTAGCATCTGGGTGTTTAGAGTATATATTACCTGCTCTGAGTATTAAAATGCCTAAAGCGGAGAGTACCGATGGCACCGGTTTAGAAAGAATAGCTAGAAACATGGAGCAGTTTTCTATTACACTACCGAGTAACAGTAGCATGGATTACTCTCTGGATTATAAGATTTCAGAAGGCATTTGACAAGGTGTGGAAGGATGGCCTCCTCGTGAAGCTCCGGCGCACAGGCATCGGTGGCAACATGTTCCGATGGACCAAGTCATACCTACACAATCGCAGAACTAGGGTGCTGGTGGATGGACAATCTGGACAGAATGTATTGCTGAGACAAGGGGTACCACAAGGAGGAGTAATATCACCAACTTTGTTTATACTCTTCATTAATGATATTGTAGCAGAGATGCCCAATGGGATCCAAGAAGCGCTCTATGCAGATGACCTCGTACTCTGGTGCGCCGAGGAGTACACAACGACTGCCATGTACAGAATGCAGCTCGCCTTGGACAGAATTACAGCTTGGGCCAATCGCTGGTGTATTACCATCAACAAAGAAAAACCATCAGCCATGCTATTCTCACTGTCCAACAAAACCAAGGTTGGCAATCTGACACTGGGCGGTATTCCACTCGAGTACGAGGACCAGCAGACATACCTGGGAGTCACCTATGACAGAAGATTAACATGGAAGGAGCACATCCAGAACGCAGAGGCAAAGGCCAGGAGAAAGCTAAACTTAATGAAGAAGCTGGCAGGAACAAAGTGGGGTGCCAATGAAAGGATCCTCAAGACCATCTACCTAGGTGCGGTACGACCACACCATGAGTATGGATCCAGCTCATGGATGACAGCAGCTAAATCTCATCAACAGAACCTCGACAGAGTACAAAACCAGGCACTGCGCATCAGCACTGGTGGAATGAGATCAACACCAATAGAAAAAATTGAGCAGACAGCAGGTATCCCCCCACTTAGTAAAGGAAGGGAATGCAAAGCACTGATCCAAGCTGCAAAGTTCAAATCGTTGAACAACCACCCGATGAAGATCAGGCAAGCACAGCTGTCATCAGGAAGACTTAAAAGATCAAGTTTTGTGAAAGAGACAAAAGCACTTCAAAGGAAACACCAAGAAATGTTGCAAGCACAAACAGAAGACCCAAACCACACCCTTGATCCTCCACCCTGGGAAAACAAACTAGAGAGCATAGCTAGTCGCACCACAGTACCGCATCTCACAACCAAAGATGAACACAGTGATGTGAGCAAGAAGGCCCTGACCCTAGCCATGCTGGAAGAAATGTACCCTCAGGAGACATGGATAAGGATCTACACAGATGGATCAGCCAAAGATGCAATTAGGAGCGGAGGTGCCGGACTGCACATACAGTATCCAAACGGACAACATGAGGCAGCTGCAATACCGACAGGCAAACACTGCACAAACTACAGAGCTGAAGTCGAAGCACTGGTCCATGCAGCTAATACCATCAGCAGAACAGCAGACCCTATTGCACAGATTGTCTTTTTATCTGATTCCCGCTCCGTCCTTGAGGCTATCACCAAAGGTAAGCTGCCACAACTTGATGAAGCACTACAAACCATCAAATGCTTTAGGATAGCATTGCAGTGGATCCCCTCACACTGTGGAGTCCAAGGAAATGAGGAAGCCAACAAGATGGCAAAGGTGGGTGCAGAAGGGAATCAGACAGAAAACATGGTTACACATACAGAGATGAAGACTATCATCAAGTCACTCTATAGAACACCTCAATCAGAAGATGCCTACCATCATCTCTCGAGGCCAGAGCAAGTGACCATTTTTCGTCTCAGAAATGGACATAACAAATAAACCAACACATGTACAGGCGGTTCCACCTTACGACATCGCCCGCTGTCCTTGTGGAGAAGCAGAACAGACCACAGAGCACATACTTCAATGTTGCAGTACGTATCAGCTGCTGAGAGAAGAGATCTGGCCTTTGTCACCCTCCTTTCTTGAAAAGCTGTATGTGCCTGTGGAAGAACTGCAGAAAACCACAGATTTCATCTTGAGAACGGCTCTCCAAGTGTGATACCAGCGATCGAAAAGAAGAAGAAGAAGATAAGATTTCAGGTTTCAAAACGCAACTTCAAATGCTTAAGATTCTCTGGAGAATGGGAAGTCATCCATATTTTTTCCGAGAAGTGGGTTGACATTAGCTATGCCTTCGACGATTGGGCTATATGCTTATGACCCATTGTCAACTAAAGTTCAACCTAAGAAGAAGAAAAGAGCTCTAAATGAAGCTGATGTGTTTTTTGATCAATTTAAGCAGACTTAATACTTTAAAAGTAGTTGTAAATTCATCACCCCAGTGTAAAGCTCTAGAATTACAGCTCTATATCCAGCATGTAGAAACACCTAAAGGCTTGTATAATTCGAATAGGGGTTATAAATAAACAGGTCAATAGCCACAAGTGTTATAATAATGCAGTCAGATTCACCTAATTCACTGAGCGAGTCAACCTCATAACAATAACTGTTAATCGTATGTTCACTGTTGATGCTGTTGTCAGATTTTTAGGCTATCATGATCATATCATTAGCGGCCCATTCCCCATCCGTGGAGTTCTATTAACACATAAAGGTAATGCATTAAGAACGGCTTACATATATTGAGATATCATGAGCCATAATATAGTTGAAGATGCAACTATAACATTCTATATAGAGCTATATCTAAGAATTGCATTGGCATGATAGGAATGGTTATAAGCAATAGAACTGGAGAGAACATACCATTTGAAGACGGGGAATCACCGAGTGTACATTGTTTAGATTTTTGGCCTAAGACCTAAGAATTGGTGGGTAATCGCTCGCTATATAAAGACATTTTTATGTTTTGACTGTAAACATGAAGAATACATATAAACCAGATTCGGCTAGGTTGCGAGCTTATTACACTAATCAAGCTGACAGACGATTCCCTGTATTCGTTGGCGTAAGGAGTCAAAGGGGCATGGGTTAGGAAATAGTATAGGCTCGCTGTTCAGAGCAGCAATGCCATTACCTAAAAGCGTAGGAAAAGACGTGGGCAAGCAGGCCTTGTCAGCCAGATTAGGCATGGCTGAAGATATTTAGATGGTAAACAATTTATAACATATGTGAAAAATAGGGCTTTGAATATCGGTAGAGCGATCATACCAAAAGCCATATCATTAGCTCATAACATTATTTCAGGAGCTAATTGTCAAGTTATGAACAGAAATACTATGAGGGGTCAATGGACTGCTAATCCATGTAGAGGTCATTCAAAGTATAAACGCAGAGGTAGAAGCATCAGTAACTCTAAACAGATTGATATATTTAGTTAACTAATACGATGGCAGCATGTCACTGAACTAAAAGTGAATTAGATTTGTTTACCATAAAGCCTGTGATGACTATGATGGATCAACCCCGCTGACAAAGCTATCAACCCGTTGCAAACTTATCTAACCCTGGAGGATATCTCAAGTTTTTTAGCTAAATATTAAATTTACGTTATGGCTAACAGTGTACAGCTGGTTGCATGTGGGAAAACTCCTTTAGCAGCAGACTGCGATGTTGTCCCTGTTAACCTATGGGTTGGCTCTATGTTTTCTCAAGTAGATGTCGTTTTAAATGGAAAACGTGTGTCTGATGCTAACGACACATACACTTTTAGCAGTTATTTTGAAAGCGTGTGTAATTATTCAACAGAGCATAGATCGAGTCAATAAACGGCTGCATTATGGTTTAAGGATACAACAGGACATATGGATGCTAAGACTGCTGATAATGTCGGATCTACTCGTAGAAAGCTTTACGTTACCCTAAGTAACCAAGTGTAAATGGTTGGCAGAATTTATTCCGACATTTTTCCTCAGGAAAATTATTTAATCAATGGAGTTTCCTTAAAACTACGTTTTATATCGAGCAATTCAGATTATAAACTAATTCGTGTTGATGCCCAAAGCTACAAATTACACATGCACAAAGCTACATTAAATTTACGTCAGAGTAAATCCATTGCTGAGGTAATTAAAGCTCACCCCTCACCTGCACTAGCAGTGTGAATAGGAGCACACGCACATGCACACACGCACAGACACAAGCACGCACGCGCGTATGCACGTACACACACACACGCACCTGCAACCACATACACCAGCATACTTCTGTATAGTTATTTGGAATGACAAAAATAAATAAAAAATATTCTAATAATTGCATGAAGTTTTTTTCAATTGAACCACGATTTATCAGAGTTGCTATTCATATGGATATTTGAATGATTTATAACACTGTGCTAATGAGTATAAAGGTTCAGCCTGGTGCTAACAGCCGAAGCGTACATAACACTCGACTGTTCTGACAAAAATAAATAAAAAATATTCTAATAATTGCATGAAGTTTTTTTCAATTGAACCACGATTTATCAGAGTTGCTATTCATATGGATATTTGAATGATTTATAACACTGTGCTAATGAGTATAAAGGTTCAGCCTGGTGCTAACAGCCGAAGCGTACATAACACTCGACTGTTCTAACTTAAACTATAATTGAAATTTTAAAAAATAAAATAGCAAATAATCCATAGACAGATTTCCGAAAATAATTTTACATCGCTCGGATTTACTTCCTTAGAGTTTGACTACCAGAGATATTCAATATATTTTCTCCGGAGACTGGAGATTAGGGAGCATGTTCCTAGGTGTTTTTGTTAAAGACTGTATACCTAAAAGTACCAGACGACCAGATACCTCGTCGTGAATACAGGTCCTGAAAATCTTGCAGGTACTCATTGGATCTCATTACATTTCTCAAAACATGGAAAATCTAAATATTGTGACTCATTCGACTGCATTCCGTGACCTGAACTATAACATTAAGCTCTGATCTCGGAAATCTTTGGAGATCATGGCGTCAACCATCGTGATATTTTATTTATATATTGACGATCAGCTGTAGATTTTTCTCAGTATTGCGTGACGCAACAGATACATGATAACATTGATTGGTAAAAGTGTGTGTGTAGCGCAAGTGTAGAGTTCGTTATCGCACCAAGAATTTCATGCAAGTTCTCTTTCAAGATTCTCCACACGTCACTAGGGAATGTTATGATTCTGAACGAGGGTTTCATCTCAGTTTAACCTGGCGAAGTAAATTACCAAGTTAGCTGGATGTACTGATAATTAGTGCTGATAGTAACTTTTAATTGCGGTTCTAATTCATATAGGTAATTAATCTGTGCTCTACTCTATTGGAACACTTAGCCCTAAGCACAGTTTGTTTTAATGATGGAATCGTGGTGGCAAAATTTCGAAACATATTACCATACAAAAACAACACGCGCCTGTTGGCGTAAATGCCACAAACACTAAACTCATGCATGTCTACTGCAAATTCGTCATTACGTGGCATTACGTAAACGTACACATTGTTACCGAGCATGACGGGAACTTCACACCCCATAAAAATAATTATAATGAACATTGAACAAGGTGCTTAAACAATATCAAGAAGTTAAACCTCAACCAAACCGATTTTTAAACTCTTTTATACGATTTGCCACCAGATTACCACGTGTCAATAGTCATTATGCGATAGTGTGCTAGGAGACACGTCGTTTAATGAGGGTGAGTGGCTTCGTGATTGAATGAGTTCTCAGAGCCAGGAAAAGACGAGTCCAGACATGGAATCGTCAATTATGCAATACATTACCCCTTGCATGTTTGTCCTGGCTCGAAGAGATAGGTGCTTAATTACCCTCATTAATCCTTGTCAAGCATCATCACGCTATAGGACGGTATGAGTCACGTGGTTTAATGAGAGGGTGGTGTTGGATGCTGCTTCATGATTGAATGAGATCCCAGAGTCCGGAAAAGACGAGTCCAGTGATGTACCCTGTCAATCATCCATGCACAATGCATTAACCCTTGTAAATCATCATTACACTAATTACCCTTAAGCGTACATGATTGGATGACAAGTGGCACGTGATTTAATGAGGGGGGGGGTGCTTATGGACACCCTCTACATATAAGATCCACTCAGAATGGTGGAGATATGGACCCTTCAAAGGGAAAACAGACATAAAAGGCGACAAAGATCAAAAGAAAAAGGTTGTCAAAATAACAAAGGGGAGAACAAAAGAAAAATGTGTGCAAAAGTCGCCATACGCCCCACCTCTACTACTCATCATCACCACCACCATCATCATCAGCAGCAGCAGCAGCAGAAGCAGCAGCATCGTCAGCCTCATCATCATCGTCATCATCATCAACACCACCACCACCACCACCACCACAACCACCACTAGCACAACCACCACCCGACCACCAGCAACACCACCACCAACACAACCACCACCATCACCACCACTAGCACCATCTCATCAACAGCAGAAGCAGAAGCAGCATCGTCAGCGTCATAGTCATCGTCGTCATCATCATCATCATCATCATCATCATCACCACCACCACCACCACCACCACCACCACCACCATCACCAGCACCACCACCACCACCCCACACTACCATCAACACCACAACCATCTCATCATCAGCAGCTGCAGAAGCGGCAGCAGCATCGTCATCGTCGTCATCATCATCATCATCATCATCATCATTACCACCACCACCACCACCACCACCACCACCACCACCACCAGCAGCAGCAGCAGGAGCAGCAGCAGCAGCAGCAAGAACAGCACCATCATCACCACCACTACCACGACGACTACTACCACCACCATATCCTCATCGTCGTCATCAGCATCATCATCATCATCATCATCATCACCACTACCACCACAACCAGCACCAGCACCAGCACCACCACCACCACCACCACCATCATCATCACCACCACCTCTACCACTGCCACCACCACATCTACCCATACCATACTACGACCACGACATCCTCATCGTCGTCACCATCATCAGCATCATCATCATCATCACCACCACCACCACCGCCATCACCACCACCAGCACCACCAGCACCACCACCCGCAGCAGCAGCAGCAACAGTACCATCTTCACCACCACTACGACGACTACTACTACCACTACCACATCCCCTCCACCACCCCACATCATCATCATCATCATCATCATCATCATCATCATTGTCACACATGTTGCCGTTTTTCGGTTCATCAGGTGCCAGATAGCTGATCCATGATGAGGGCTCTGACTGTGACGTTATCTACGTGCTTCATTAAGAATGAATGGATCCGTAACGCGATCTGCGAGATCCTCGCCACATTTATCTTTGGGGCAATGTACAGATGCTGTAATAGCATACCATGAGTAGAAATGCCAGCCTCCATTGATAAAACACAAACAGCCTGCCTTATCTTCAAATCATGTTAATTTATGTCACGAAGCCTTCAAATATCGGCCAATAGCTTAAGCAAACCATTAGTGTGTCCGGTTGTGGAATTTAAATGCATTTTAGGTACATTAATAGCAGTCTTCTGACAACATTAGTCTAACCTAAAGAAATGCAAAAATCCTTTTTTTGTCATTTTTTCTCTCACCATAACAGCCGCAATAGTGCATCTCAAAATGGCCGCCATTTTGAACCTAGTTTATGCTATAGCATTCTTTCAAAGGCATATATAAACTTGACTGAAAAGGTAATACTTCCCTCAAACTGCTAACAATTGATAGAATAGCCGCATATTCGCATGTTGTAGATTATTCCGATGGTGACTAAGGTTGACTTAACCGGCTTTGGTACGAACCAACGCTCACCAACTAATGGACCTTATACCTGACTGTGTTCAATGGATAGGTCTGACGCAGTAGCACAAACCATGGAGTTTGAAAGTCTTAAAGACGATATGACGTTGATAAGATGTGCGTCATAAATCATTGATAGAATGGTTAATTACTCTAGCGAGTACTTTGTTGAAAGGGTTACTGAAGGTAATCGAGCTGTCTCTGAATAGAGGAGGGCAATCTGTCAGTCAACTATATGATGTTGTAATCATATACAACACAGGTAGGATGACGTCATAATTAAAATACTTTATGAATGGCGTATCTAATGCGGTCAGAAATTCATAATACTCCGCCATATATTGTATGGCTTGTAGTAATTAATAACAATTATGTTGAATATTTTGAAACTAATCTAACTGCACGAAGTTTCTGTAAGCTGCACCCAGTCAAACTAGTTTCAAAATACTCAACAGCTTACCTGAATAGTTTTCTGAAAATTAAGATTCAAGGCATTCAGCGTTCGGCAGATCCCAACACGGGCAAAGTGTGTGAAGAGCTTAGCTAGAGATGGGCGGGTCATAGCTAAAAGTGGATGCATCCTTTAAATGGTGCCATAATCAATTACGCCACATGTAGCCTGCCGTAACAATCGTGATGACGACATATATAACCACAAGATGATGCTCGTCGACTGCATGACTTACATATGTGTTTTATATACTTCCAATTTACTAAATCTTCTGTTGAATATTTTAAACCTCATTTGACAGGGCTATGATGCTACCATACCAACAGCTTACCTGCATAGTTACCATGCAATTGGGGGTTTAGGTTGGTGGTGGGGTGGGGTGGGGAGGTGATAGATACACATGGTTCACACTATTGTAGAGTGAAGTTGATACATCATTGTTAGCCAGTTTGATTGAAAGCGTTAACGGCGTATTAACTGCCTTGCGTTGGAAAAGGAAAGAGTTTTAAAACATTTTGCTAAATTGGCAAACTATGCGAATCTGCTATTTGTTGAATTAATTAATAATTGCGTCCTGCGTGTGGAAAACGCGTTGAAACGTTTTTCCTATTCAAAGGCAAGGCTATTATGTCAGGCATATTATTGTATTAAGATGTCAGCAAATTTTGAAATGATCTCATGCATTATGATTGGTCATAAGTCTAAATATCGCGATGCCAGTGTAAAGATTTAATGTCATCAAGATGTTCGTTATTTTTACTGTGTTTCAGCTGGTCGTTAATGGATCGTCAGTGTTAGATATTGTTGACTCCGCCGGAGGCCCAATAGCTGTTAACCTCGCTGTTAGCATTGGTCTTACTTTAGGCATCTATTTTGGTGGAAATGCATCAGGCAAGTTTAAGCATTGCGCTTGCCGTGACTGTCTAATTTTATGAGTATAGATCAAATAATAAACGTTAGACTAGAACATACCCCACCTTCACTTTGAATAGGTGCCATTCTGTCAGTCGATGGACTCAAGTGTCCAGCAAGAAAAGGCACGTAATGATTGATTGACATAGGTGAAAGGTTATGTCTATGTGCGGCGGTATATGTCGTTGGTTGATCAGGTGAGTAAGTGAATAATTAGTTGACTAGTGGATGTATTAATAACATAACTGATTGATTGTATTTTTGGTTATATATGTATATCCAACTATTTGTATGTCTGTCGGGCTGTATGGGTAATAACATTCGGAGTCTGTCAGCTCTCCACGGAGCCATCCCTGGTGGGCCGCGATTGGATTCCTACTTGGGGCATGAGTTCGCGTGTACTCTCTCTCCAAACATTGGGGCTGAAATAGAGTTCCCTGGGATATCATGCCATCTTTGCACTAACGGGGCATGCTGCTGTACGCGGCTGACCTACATGCCAGCTGCACTTAAAACTGCACCTAAAAAGACAGAATTGATTTAAATAACGTGTTTGCAATTTTTCAGTGTAGAATTTGTCAGGAATTACGAATCCGAAGACCTTTCCGTAATCGGTTCAGCATTCACTGAGTGATTAAGGATTGATATTTTCCAGCCATCAAGCTTGGGATGTGTTTTCAGGGAAATTTCCTTGGCGCGTAGACAGTAGTCACGCGACCGGATTCCTGCACCATCCCAAGCGCGCTGAGCACGTCTTGTTAGAATTAAAGGCTTCTGGGTATAAAAGGTGTTGTTTTGGCAATTCACCATGCGAAAAGAAAAATAGAGAAGATGCCGTTGGTCGTGTGGTGTAGTGGCGCTACTTGCTTGTTGCTTCTATCCGCTGTGTTCATGGTGTTTCTGTGTTCCTGGTGACGATTCGCTCGATGATGCAATGACGCAGACGTTGGTGTGTGGTGGTTGAAACACGAACACTGGACACGGAGGTCGTGATTGGCGTGACTTTACTTTTGGTGTAGATGCTGTCGCTCTGCTTCCCTCTTCTTTGTCCATATCGGTGGATAAACATTTTATCATGAGTATGAAAGGATTCTTAGAGATTTGACGACGCGACTAATAGACCCGTTTTAACTCCCAAATAGCGCCACCTGCATTCAATTTATTATTTCTAACAGCTACAGGTTATAATTTAAAGTTTTAATTTTGGATATTTAGTTTACAAATACTACATTTTAAGTTTAATTCCCGCCCCCCCCCCCCCCGCCGCCTCCCGTTTCTTGTTTATTTATCACAGGCCATGAGTTTAAGTTATTTATTGTTATTTGATAGTATTATCATTCAGTCCTGATTTCCGTTTTGAGATTTTAGTTTACAGACTGTCCTCCACCCCACCTCCATGAGAAATAAAGTAATTCCCGCTCCCGCCCCGCCCCCCCCCCCCCCCGCTACACGACATACAACATCGATACCCGCCACCAACAGTTCATTAGGTAACAACTGGCAACACACACCCAGCAACCACGTAATTTTTGATTTTTATGATTTTGACATTTATTTAGAGCAACCCTTTGGGGAAGCAACGCAACCCTTCGACGAAGCACCCACAAGATTGGTAGGGCTCAAATACATCTAGGTGTAAGCTGCCAATAAAACAAACTGAATGAATGAAGGCATGAATGAATGAATTCATCATGAGCATTTTTATAAGGTATCGAGTGTGAGGGTCAGGTGCGCCATTTCATCTGAGTTAGAAGGTGCAGCAATCTCAAAATATGGTTAACAACTTCACCTGCCCTCAGCATGGACATCATCGCCTGTCCTCAGCATGGACACAATCACACACCCTCAGTATGGACTTCATCGGCTGCCCTTAGCATGGACATCATCGCCTGCCCTCAGCATGGACATGATTGTCTGCCCTCAGTATGGACATCATCGCCTACCCTCAGCATGGACATCATCGCCTGCCCTCAGCATGGACACACTCACACACCCTCAGTTTGGACATCATCGCCTGCCCTCAGCATGGACATCATCGCATGCCCTCAGCATGGACATCATCGCCTGCCCTCAGCATGGACATCATCGCCTGTCCTCAGCATGGACACAATCACACACCCTCAGTATGGACATCATCGGCTGCCCTTAGCATGGACATCATCGCCTGCCCTTAGCATGGACATCACCGCCTGCCCTCAGCATGGACATCATGGCCTGCCCTCAGCATGGACATCATCACATGCCCTCAGCATGGACATCATCGCCTGCCCTCAGCATGGACATCATCGCCTGTCCTCAGCATGGACACAATCACACACCCTCAGTATGGACATCATCGGCTGCCCTTAGCATGGACATCATCGCCTGCCCTTAGCATGGACATCATAGCCTGCCCTCAGCATGGACATCATGGCCTGCCCTCAGTATGGACGTCATCGCCTGCCCTTAGCATGGACATTATCGCCTCCCCTCAGTATGGACATCATCTCCTGCCCTCAGCATGGACATCATCGCCTGCCCTCAGTATGGACATCATCGCCTGCCCTCAGTATGGACATCATCGCCTGCCCTCAGTATGGACATCATCGCCTGCCCTCAGCATGGACATCATCGCCTGCTCTCAGTATGGACATCATCGCCTGCCCTCAGTATGGACATCATCGCCTGCCCTCAGCATGGACATCATCGCCTTCCCTCAGCATGGACATCATCGCACCACCGAAATTATCATCATTACATCTACTCGAGCGATAATCCAGTTGTAAACCAGTTATAGGGAGCATTTCCCCAAACTGTTGTAGCCTTTTTCGGCCGTGTCCATGCTAACCGGTGTATGTAGAAATTCGCGGATTTTTAATCAGCATTAACAGGCCGAAAATCGACCATTGCACAATTTAGAAAAGGAGAAAGTCGGAGGAGTTCGTTTCCCGCGGACGTTTGTTTATTCAAAGAGAATAGTCGTCTTCAGTTAGATTAGACTTTGAGGGGTAACCTAGTCCGCCGCATTTATCGACGGGGCTGTGAGTGAGGAGGGGTTGGGGAGGTGAGCTTCAGCAATGCGGTACGTCAATTTCAGTGTAACTTCAGAACTGTCCTAAATTAGATCGGGCAGACGGATGCTTATACGTAGATTCACGACGGCGACACATCTTCCTCGTGTGTAGAAGGTATTGTGCTGCCTCTACCTTCTTAAAGGAAGGGAACATGGAAATAGGAAATGATGTTTAGTGGTGATTCCACACAATATTAAATAAACTACCATCAGAAAAATAATGGAAATGAATCTGGATTATTTGAGAAAAAGCAATCACTAAATCAGGCTCTTAACGTTTAGCCAATTAGTGACTTCGCTGGTGCTTTGCGCTCCGCCGTGTGTTAACTGTGCATGCAGGAATTCTGCCATGTGTCAACTGTGTGCGTAGGTATACCCTATAGGCCTACCTGAATATAAAGAAAGCACAACTGAATACAGTTCTGTAAACTCGCTACTGCACTATTGATCCTTTTGAAAAGGCTATATATGAAAGTCACTTTTTCTGGTTGAAGCAACACGTTTCGGTCAAAATGATGTCAAGATACACTGCTGATTTCCAAGGTCGCAATATTATCCCTACTGAAAGTTTTGAAATTCGTGTAAATGAACGTAAACCCTGTCTCGAGAAACAACGGCCTAAAGACAAATTGTTTTAAAACTAGACAGTATTTTACCGGTAGGACGTAGTGGCTAATCAGCTTACCGCGAATATAACTGATCTTATATGACAGGCTGTAGTGGGTATTATTTTTTGGCTTGTCATACACCAGAGGCCATATGCCCAGCTGCGTCACCAATTGGTTCCCGCCAGAATGACATAAATGGAATTTAGCTTATTTTTCTAATTATTCTGATATGTTTATGTTTTTCACTTGTGGCTATAGGCTGATTATTATATAAAGCTGTCATCCAAGAGTATATATTAGTTCCATGATCATTTCCTTTAACATTTTGAAGTTGACCTTGGAGTCTGTAGATGTGGACGATCGTGCCTACCTATAACTTCTATTAAATCTTGCATATGGTCCACTGCCATCCTGGAAGTGTTAGATTTTCAGGGATCGGGTACTTTCCTGGATGATGTGAAATTTCGGAAATTGATCTGGTTCTTAGGCACGTTACCCAGAAATCTATAACTTCAGAGTGACGTCACCTAGTATACTGGGAGATGGTTTTACTTGCCACACTGAAGGAGCGTGGACCCTATCTTCGATCATAATCTGCACACGGTTAACAGTTTAATAGATAATTGATGGCAAATATTCGTGTTCGGCCGTTAGTAATAGTAATACACCTACTGGCATAATCGATGCTGACGAGAGGTGAATTGTTTGGCGATGATTCGTACTTCTTCAAAGTTACTCTTGCCAGTTTTAGTTTGCCCGGCTTTGTCCGGACTTTGGGCGTTCCTGTTCGGGGAGTGAACATTTACCATGATGCTGACATATATGCCTTCTGGAGGGGCTCGTACGTAGAACAATTCTTATATTTACAGACACTTGTGTAGTTTATATGTCCGGAAACATTGCTTTTTTTAATTGATTGTTATTTAATATTATTTTTCGGAATTACTATAAAATTCCAAATTCCAATTATTAAGCACATTATGGGGAGATACTTACTGTACAAGGGTCAGTAGCTTTAGCACAATAGTGTCCTAATAAACCCCTGCTAAGTTTAGTAGTAGTTAATCTTCAGTTTCCTGTTCAGCTTGGGCATACTAACGCAATATTTTCTCTGAGGTGTCATTGAGTATTAATGGATGTGTCAATTATTTTTATTATTAGGTTATATGACCTGAAATCTGAACACATTTTTCGCCTCTCCTCGTTAGCATAGAGATACGTAGAGATTTCGTCCTACTCACTGTTAGTGACAGACACCAATCGACTGTGACTCCACGTTCCCCTTTTCTCCTAGGCGGACAGGTTTCGGACTTGGTGTAGTTTTTTTTTCTTTCTAATAGTTCAAAGTCCCCATCTGCTGTTCACATCTGAACGTCCTCTGACATCCTTTTTGCCGCGCGTCCAACTTAAAATGAAATCAGCGTCTTTATGGTGTTTTAAATTTCAGAGGAGAAGTTCATTAGGTCAATAATTAATATTTCAGTATTAAATGGCGAGTCTCATCAAGAAAATGTGGATATATAGTAGGTGCACTAGGCCATCCTCCCCCAATCCGGCGTAGTTCTACACAGCCACATAGCGTCCGCTGCTGTACTAGATATGCCATACTTTCCATACCTGCAGCATCTAAACGATTGATGCCAACTCCATTCTCCCTGCTGTTGAGATTTAATTACGATTTGATCAAACATTTCGGTCCCATACAATCACAAGTGTAATTATCAACACAGAACTCACATAAAACAAAATACTGCGTTCCCCTGCATGTGTAGAGTGGGCTTAGAGGATATGTCGACATGATGATATGTTGCTTATCATTACCATTGGAGAAACAAACATTAATATCATTATTTTCTTCTTTTTTAATGAATGATGTTGACACAGCCTACCATCAAATGGAGCTACTTTGAATGGGCAGCTGTTCAGAAAGTTTAATGTAAATGCATAATCATAATTATTATGTGTGTTTTAGCTCACCTGGCCTGGACCGCCAAGTGAGCTTATGCCATGGTGATCATCTGTCGTCTATATGTTCGTCATTGGCTGTCGTCGATCATCTGTCATGTGTTTGTCCATCAACTTTTTCTTTAAACGCATGCTCCTCATTAACCACCCATTAGATATTAATCAAACTTGGCTACTAGCATTCTAGCATGGTAGGTCTCAGGCTGCGTATGGAGAATTTTGATTTGTCAATTTTACATGTGACCATCTTGATTTTCCGAAAATCTATGGGTAATCAGTCAAAATACTACTCCTCATTAACTACTGGGGCGATTTGAAGAAAACTCATCTGGAAAGGCCATAGAGCAGTATGCTTCAGAATATGTATACAGAAATTTGATTGGTTAATTTTCTGGCGGCCATTTTGGACTTTATGAAAAGTGGCGTGAAGTCATTTAAAAGGCTACTCCTCATTGACCCTTTGGGCGATGCCAACCAAACTTGTCTGAAAGGAACCTATGGTGGTAGGCTTCAGAACATGTAAACAGAATTTTGATTGGTCAAATTTTAGGTTGTCATCTTGGATTTTCTGATGATTTTTGTAAATCATTTTAACAGCTTGGACGACTACAACCAAATAGTGTCTGGATGGACCCTAGGCTGGTACGCTTCAGAACGTGTATACAGAAGTTTGATTGTTTGATTTCCTTTGGTGACCATCTCAGATTTGCCATAAAAATGCTACTCCTTATTAATCACTTTGGCAATTTTAACCAGGCTTGGTTGGAAGGACCCTGGTGGTTAGGGTTCAGAAATTGTATAAAGAATTTTGATCGAGCAATTTTTCTGGTGGCCATCTTGACCTTTCAGAAAATTGTGGGAATTCAGTTAAATGGCTACTCCTCATTAACCGCTTGGCCAATTGTAACCTTACCCAGTTGGAAGTAGTCTACTAACATTAAGAATATGTGTACATAATCTTGATTAGTGAATTTTTCGGCAGCCATCTTGGATTTTCTAGACATCATTTAAAACACTACTCATCTTTAATCAATCACCCGAATTCAAGGAAACTTGGGTGGAATGATCCTATAGTGATCAGCTTCAAGAGTTTTATTGCTAATTTTGTCTAGTCGAATTTTTCGGCAGCATCTTCGATTTTCCAATATTTTACGCAAATCTTTTGAAATGCTCCTCCTTAACCAATGGCCAGATTTCAATTAAACATGGCTGGAAGGATGGTAGGTTCATACTATTTCCGAATTTGTATACAGGAATTTGATTGGTTGAGTTTTGCACCATCATGGATTCTCTAAATAAATTCTAAAAACTTTTAAATATCATCTACTACTACTACTACTACTACTACTACTACTACTACTACTACTACTACTACTACCACTACTACTACTACTACTACTACTACCACTACTACTACTATTACTACTACTACTACTACTACTACTACTACTACTACTACTACTACTACTACTACTACTACTACTATTGCTACTACTATTTAATCCATTGCTCGATTTCAAACAAACTCGTGTTGACGGGTCCTGTTTCGATAGGTATTATTAAATCAAGTGAGAAGTTTGATTTGCCAAATTATTTTGCCGGCTATATTGCATGTTTTGGATTTTTCCGAAAACTACCCATCATGTCTAATTAAATGCAAAATGGTTCAAATGCTAATAGTCAAGGTGTGGGTTATATGTCATCGGGACTCTTGTTTCACAACCAACTAAATCGGATTCAGTTTTGCTTTAGCCCAGGACTGTATTAAGATCAACATCAAATAAATGATGATCAACAATTTCACGGTACACTAAACCAAATCATGTTATGTATCTATATAGCAGGATACACATAGTTATTCGCGAATATCCTGTTTGATTGTGTGCATAGCATAAGAACAATATCACTATTACAGTATTAATGACTGAACAGTTTGTTGAACCAACGGTATCACTGTATCTACAACAACTAGGTCCTACAGTACTGGAGCAGTGTAAGTCAAGTGGATGAATCCGATCTGTGGCTCAAATATGGCATCATAACCAATTAGATCACATGTAGACTGGTGTTACACTCATAATTGACAAAGAATACTCCACCATGAGGCCGATATAGTTCATCAAATGTACGAACAGTAGGTCGTTGGTGTATGTCTTTGATGGATTTCCTATTCAATAAACATTATGTTGAATATTTTGGAACTAATGTGACTGGGAGATGGCGTTACCTGGGCGCGTCTCCCTCCCATTGACAGACAAAGAATATGCAATCTGTGTTTCCAAGCATTTCACAACTAGTGTGGTAGAATGAGGATCAGAACCGGAAACATGTCCATAGAAAATTTCTTTTGTTGTCATATGTTGCAGAACCATATCCTCAATCATATACTAAAAGCCCGCATTGATTCCATTTCGGGACAATATTTTACAAGGATTTTGAAGTATGGACCTTTTTCGATCAATTAAATTGGGAGTAGTGTTAAGGAACGCAATTTTCTAAACATTCTTAATTAAGGTGACAACATGTAAGATTGCATCTTTATAATTAAAATAGTGAACAATAAATGTAGATACCATGAGATGCCATTGCTGAGTCGCCTTCGCTTGGTGCACTGAGGCATGCTGTAGAGAAAATCAATATATTAATGGCCGCTCAATCGCGCTCAGCTAAGCTCTGGACACAGCCCTTAGAATTCATCAAAGTGATTAAGGAGTTTTCGGCTGTGATAGACTAGATAGAGAGGAGCAGAACTGTTGGTAAGTTGCTAAATCTTTTTTCAGCAACAGGGCATAACAATTTTGCAAAAGGTGTTCTTCTCTCTCTAAGTAATGCAAGAATTTCCTGATTATCATCTATAGCTCCATAACAAATTTGTCAATGAAGAGTATCATACAGTACACAGCAGTAAGAGACGTTGAGCTGGAGTATGGACCGATTTTGTGATCGAACACGTCATGATAAGGTCTTTGAAAAGTCGTAGGGGTGTTGAACAGAGGCGGACGCATGGGAAAAATGTGTCAGCAACAATCGGTGTATAGAATGCATGTCTGTGCAGTTGTTCACAATGTCATGCCATCACTGACTAGCCAGTAGCTCACTACACGGTATCAGCATGTTGAATTTGGGATGGAGAGTCGCTAACATAATTGTAGAGAAATAATAACATATTGGGCATAATTCCAGGTACACACTCCTTTTGATGCCGGTGGTCCAGATCTCTGACTAGTGGATTGACAGCAAGGGATGGTGATGACATAAACTGCGATGAAATTGAGAAGCCTGGAATTCCAATACAACGCTGCATGGTCAATGAACCTCTGAGCGATGCGACCATCAGTAGAAAACAGATTGCGAGCACATTGAATGACTTGAAGCCGGAAATTAAAGTAGCAAATATGGTGGTTCAAATCGATACATCAGTTTTGTTCATGCACTGTACTGCATTAGCACAACGAGCAGATGAGAGTAGTATACTATACGTTGCATATGAGATAACTGCAATTTATTTCCTCAGAAGGATAGCCAACTCTGAAGTCTAGGGCTGTTCGATTATGGAAATAAATAATCGATTATGATGTCTGGAAAATCATCGATTTAATCGGATAATGGATTATTTAATCGTGGGGCTTTGGAAGTAGCAACTACGTAGTGATTGATTAAATGACGGAGGGAGGGAGGGAGGGAATGAGGGAGGGAGAGAGAGAGAAGAGCATTGCTTTCCTAAAATTAATAATAATAATAATAATAATAATAATAATACAAATAAATTAATTTCTAAAAATGCCTGATCTTTTATTTTTTTAAATATCAGAATACGCAATTTCGAGTTAGGTTTGGATTACCTCAACTAAGTAAGCCTATGAAAAGACCGCAATACGCTCAATAGGACAGGCTATATCAACCAGTCCTCTGATTTGTCAGAACACGAGGACCAGCCCCGTCCAGAATAATGAAGTCAATTTCGAATCGTTCCCATTGGATACAAGTTTTAAGAAACCGGCGCGTATGCCCGGATTTTCAAGCCAGTAAAAAGGCGCCAATTTAATTTTACATTACAGAGATTAACTTGTTGTTATATAGAGCTCGCCCGTAGTGCCTATCTACGATGTTTCCCTATTTTCCAGTATTTGAGAAAATGAATATTGTGAAAACCAATTGACTGTAGGTGGGCAACAGCTTTAAGTCGAATTAGTCACAAAACAATCAGCGGAATTTATGCAAATTCTGATCGAAAATTTTAGAATTTACTACTAAGTCAATTGTGTGCATTTCTTCACGAAATTCCCATATTATTTTTATTTTTATTATGACATAGATTTCGCCCTTGTACCTATATGCAACATTTATAGATTTCCCGACGGTAGAAAGGTCGAATATTTTGACAATCATTTGACTCCATGTTGTTGCTGCCTTAGGTAGCGACAGTTTTAAGTCAAATTTGTTCCAAAACAGCCGTCAGAACTTGTAAAAATTCGCATCGAAATTGTGTAAGTTTTGAGTTTTTTGGTAAAATGGCCACCAACGCTTCTGACTATATCCTTCAGAGGGAGACATTAAACGGTAGCGATCAAACATTCGCGTGCATGGATTATCACTTGACCGAGATAAATAGATGTTTATACAGCTACCTTGTTAGAGCAATCAAACCATCGACGCATTAAGACTAAGCCATGCCTGATTAATATAAACAATTGATTTTTGCTCGATTAAATCGATTTTTTCGATTGTTCGTTTATTTTATTTTACACTCGATTATATAATCGGCAGGAAAAATAATCGACTATTGATGAAATATCGATTAACTGAACAGGCCTACTCTGAACTAGTTAGGATAATCCATGTAAACATGACGAATCCGATTTTGAAAGAAGGAACTCACAATCTGCAGCAGGTGATGCCTATGATCGATGATGGATAGCTGCTGGATTACCGGTGGTGGACAAAGAATACAAATACTCAAAGGTCATAGGACAGTTCAGAAATAACTATGGTATATGCAGCATCGTGTTTGATGGGTACGGGAAGATATCACATAAAGACCACGAGCACAAACGTCGTCAATATGAAAAATTCCCAGCCGAGGTTTTGGGAACAAATACGACCCGGGCTTGCAAAGATCAAGAGTCATTTCTGTCCAATGGACTAAACAAAACACAATTTATTGCCCTCCTTGGAAAGCACCTTCAATTCCATTCTCATAGTGTGAGATAAGTAATGGAGGTGCGGACCCATTGACGTGCCAACGGCGTTAAAATGTGTCTATAATTAACAGCCCGTCGTTATTGTTGCAGAAGACACTGACATATTCATTATGTTGTTGTATTACTGAGACATTGTCATGGCTGATATATTGATCAGAAGGAAAATAGTCTCCCCAGAGCGGGACAGATGTACAGCATGAAGGAAGCATAAGGTGGAGTGCTTACAGATATCAGTAAGAATGTTTTATTGATATGCTTGGAGTGGTTGTGACCCTACGCTAGCAACATATGGTCATGGAAGTACATACCTATTGAAACAGCCGAAAAAGTCCACAGACATACAAATGTTGTCTCCCCCCCCCCCAGAATTCGAGTTCTTTTCTTGTTCACCAAGATGGGGTTTGCCAGACACATGGCGATGATGACCGAGAGTAACAGAGGGGACCAACAACGGCTACGTGCTACCTACCGTACATCCTACTACCACAGCGTACGTGTCCACCTTCGAGTGGTGATATGGAAGAAGTTGGGAAATGACAGCTTAGAAGCCTGTGAGTGGGATTTGAAGAAGACTGGTGGATCCCGTCACCCAATCATAACTGATCGAGACACTATACCTTCAAAGACACTCATATTTATAGGACGCAAGCGCAAACACACATGAAAGAACCGATATACCACAAATAAATGTTCTTGCCGCAAAGATTTAAAAGTGTGTAATGGCCCGTAGATCGTGCCCAAGTGAAATCTGCGATGACATAGATTCGGGTGTGGCTATTGATAACGACTTTGAGGTTCTTGACACATGAACAGTGCATAAAGGCCAGGAAAATCTTTCATAACCATTAGTACTTTGGAAACCGTAATAATATAGGTAGGGCGCAGTGCTGAACTCTTTAATGCGGTCAAATTGAAGAGAATTTTGCAAACTTGTAAACCATAGAATACGCTACTTACATTGTTACCCTCGTCCTGTAAGGGAAAGAGGGCGTTGCGAGCCTGTCTCTGTGTGCGTGTAAGCGTGCGTGTAAGCGTGCGTGCGTGCGTAGGTGCGTGCGCGTGCGTGCGTGTGTGTTTCTGTCTGTGTATCTATCTAAGAAACTAGGGATCTGAATTCGTTCAAACTTCCAAATCTTGAAAATCTGAAATTAGAAAAAAATGACAAAGCTGTAGGGGCGATGGTCAGCAATCACCGATTACTCTTGTTTATTAATCTAGTAACGTAACACTCTATAGTATGGGTTATTAGCTTTAAAACATGGGAAGTTGGGTTTCCGTACCTCTACTCATAATTTGTTTGATAGAACAATGTTCTGATTTCAAACCGCTGTAAAAGTATTTCCACAAAGGGATCAGTGGAGATTTTATTATTTGATTCTGGATACGTCTCTACAACATATGACACTAACATTATTTCTATGGAAACATTTTCGGGGTTATAGCAAAACATAGGCTAATTCTCCCAGAGGAATCGTCATGCTATAGTCTGTAGCCGGTTTAACAATCTAATGACGGGGGGGGGGATAACAGTGTCTGCGTAATGCGTCAATGTCAGCGCTGGGCTTGGGATTGAGTGGGAGGTATGGTGGAGAAGAGAGATGGACGCCGATATACAATATTCCGAAAAATATCACTTTCGGTCCCTGAACACAAATAATGTAACTGTTAATTGTCTATTTTGATCACGAAAGTATATAGCATGCCAACAAAATTAGTTCGACCAATATCGGTCGGCTTTACCATGAATAGATGTAACTGTAGAACGCAGAATATGTTCACTGTCCGGAAACGTGGTCAGCAACAAAAGCTGACTCTGGCACGTCTGCAGTTTGAACCCACTTATTTCTGTACCATATTTCTAAAAGGTCTGCTATCCATTGTCCCAACACGGGAAATTCACTGCCAATGTTATTTGTCATTTGTACACATATGGAGAAAATCAACAAAATCCAGTTGGGCATGTCGATGTTCCCATAAATAAATACAACTTTTGAACCCTAAAAGGGCTTGCTGTACAGAAACGGTTCAGCCAGGAATCAATGTCCTCATGGTGTCTAAAACACTGGATAATAGAAGCATGGTATGTATGTAAATTTCACTTTATTGGTATTAGCTTAAATAAATGTCACCTGGTGACCATTTGATGATCGTTCAGTTCAACGGGTTCACGCTGAACCCTGCAAGCTTTCCACTTTTGAAGAGGTTTCATGCCAAACGATGTCGTGGTTTATGGACATATTTTGCCATATTTCCCATGAATAAAATTAGATTGGAACAGATTTCAATGCGCATGACATTTGAGGCTGTGGAGGGTTGCGCATCCTCAATCCTTTACCCGCTTTGGTGTTGCTACCATCCCGGGTGGTAGGACTATCAGCTCTCTTACAAAATGTATTATTGTGTTAACCTTTCTCAACCAAGAATTGATCAAATGGAATATGGTCTATATTGCCATCTGAATGTAGACATTAACGTCCATGAAATGCAGGATCCTCTAGGGCATCTAGCCCACAAACAAATTCATCCGGATGAAGCGCCCTCTTGCGCGCCCAATCACATAGCGACTCGCTCGATGAACAATATTGCTGAGATTTTTACCTTTTAATGATTTTAGAGCATATACTCAAACTGGATACAATGTCATTATATCAATTTTGAATTGTCAACTTCTGATATCATACATGAGCGATGTATCACCACTAGACAGGATTTTGCAATGTAAGGAAGGTACGCTGACATTATATTCAAGACCACCCGGATGTATGGTGTGAGTGGCTGGGTAGTTAGTACTAATGAACAGCATTATCTTATGTTAATCTCTCGTCTAGGTGCGTGGGTAAACCGCTGGAGTTGCTCTGTCAATGTGCCTAACAGGACGACTGAAATGGAAGAAATACCCCATGTGCGTGGGCTGTCAGCTAATCGGAGTATTTCTTGCATGCGTTCTTACATATAGACTGTATTCGCGTAAGTGATAGCCTTGATATCACCATCATCATCATCATCATTGTCGTCGTCATCGTCGTCGTCGTCGTCAACATCATCATCTTACAATTTAGTAAACATTTTGTTAAATAGATTCAAACTAATTGTACTGGGGCATTGGTTTGAAAGTATTCAACATCTTACCTATACATGTATTTTGAAATGTGTATATTGTTAATTCAGGATTCAATGTAAATCAGTTTATTCCAGTACTGGGCAGAGACTAAGTAGAAATGGACCAGATGTCGCTAGAAATTGCCCTCACAATTGTACTACGTGTGTTACCGGTAATGATCTCTGTCTATCGTGTCCACATATAATTTGTGGAATTGAACTGAACCAAGCTGAATTGAATTGAACTAAGTAATAGCAGACGTCACACATTTTTTTATGCATTGCGGATGATGTGTAGTGGTTAGTAGGTACTCTTTGTGCAGAAACAACCATTTTGGAGAATTCCGACACCTGTCCATTGGACCCTTTCGATAAGCTTGACATTTGACATTTGACCACTTGACCTTTTATCTCTTGTTCCCTAAAATTTAAGTAGCGTATTCAGGACCACGAGAGTAGCCAGGTGGGAAAGATCCCTTTAGTACTGCTTGACATATTGCACTGCACCCTTACTACTTGATTTATCATGACCGTCAGAATATCGACACCAAATATGCAAGCAATTTATCCAGATCCCAACTTCCCAAGGGCAACTGTTAAAGCTTGGTGAGAATCACACATGCACGCATGCGCTCACGGACACACGCACTCCGCACATGAGCAAACAGGCAGGTAGGCACTTGTGCATGCGTGTATCCGCGTTAGCACGCTTGCACTCGCGCACATCCACAGAGAAAGAGAGAGAGAGAGAAAGAGAGAGAGAGAGAGAGAGAGAGAGAGAGAGAGAGAGGAGAGAGAGAGAGAGAGGGACGGAGGGAGGGAGAGACATGGCTGGATTAATTACCTATGCGGAAAGGCCAGCTTTGCCTATGCTGACAGCATATAGGTTGATGTCATACTGTATTGTTTTCTCTGTTGCTATAGGTGATATTGATGATAGAGAAGTTGGCATGCGCAGAGTGTTTGGTGAAAACAGCACGGGTCGTGGCTGCTTCCTTCCCTGATCCCGAAAAAACAAGCACTGGAATAGCATTTGCAGAAGTAGTAGGTCGATTTCATTATGCTCTCTGTAATTCAAGATGTACACATTGAATCTACCGTTTCCCATTAAATAGAGGTACATTTGCACGAGATATGAGATCGCTGCTGATCACTGTGCAATCTACCCAGCATACAATTCCCGGACTCCATATTCGTTGTAACTATTAGAACTATAGTAGTTGAGTCTCTTGTGTGTACAGACCACGGCTTTTTCTGCACCTGCAAATGATAATGTGGCAGCCATGGCTTGAGACGTAAGAGCGTAGGTCATATTCGCTGCAGTATGCTCGACAGTACAGATTCTCAATACTGTTCAGCACACTCCGTTGGTTAATACAAGTAGATCCAGCATAGGCGGATGCGTGCCCATATGATCACACCCAGCAAGCCCTGAGCCCGATTTGGGCAATACTTAAGGGGCTACAGCCCCATAGCCCCTTAAAAGTAAGGAGTCCCCAAATCAAAAGCAATTATCGCATTTTACCCATTTGAAATTGTAATCCCAGTATCTCAGTTTTGCAGTCATGATATATTGTAACCTGGTGCATATTTTGAAACTAATTTAACTAGTGCTTCATTAGGGAACACCTGCTTCCGGTGAAATTGGTTTCAAAATATTCAACAGCATATTTAGGATAGTAGTAGTAACTTCTCTTAGCTGGCGGTTTCCGCTATTTAATAGGGCTCTTCTTACTGTGTTCAATGCAATACATTTCTCCCCGCGCCAGTATGCTATTTCTATAGTTTGTTGGCTAGCTCATTATATTTGGCAAGATCGCTTGAGTGAGTAGATTTAATTCCTTTGTCATTTGTAAGCGCAATCCTAGTACTTTAATTACATAAATCTGTATAGCCAGTTGGCTGTCCCCGGTCAACTCGAACAGACTAACGAATATATGACTGTAATATGTTAGTATGCATTAGGAAACCACTTCAATCGGTTAGGTGTTAGTGAACCACGTAATAAGTGGTTCAGACTAACAAATATACGACTGTACTCTCTCTATTCGTAGATTTGTTGGTAGATGTCAGGGTTTCAAAAGGGGACACTATTTTTTTAGTGCTTAGCTCTTTCCCTGACGTCTTGATGATATATAAGTATATATTTGTATTATATATTGTAGTAGTATTGGTTTCCTCCTTTTATAAAACGCCATGGCAACCTATAAGCGTACCCTAAGCCTTAAAATAACAACTAAGCGGTGGGGTGTCACGGCTATCGACGTGTGTCATGGGTTAGAGGACGTCGTTGGCGCGGGACCTGCTGCTTTGCAGGGGCTTATCAATGTTCCTAAAACTGTATGGAATGTAACAGTGTCAAATGAGGGGGTCAAGGAAAAGCTTCTAGAAGATGTTCTTATTGTAAATGGCGAAGTTTGAAACGTAGAGGAAATCGAGTTGCTAGTGAAGATGAAAGTTCCACTAGAAATTCCAGATGACAGAATAATGAATGAACTCAAGAAGTATGGCAAAGTGCAAAAGACAGGAAACGTATCCCATTGGCAGAACGCTAGAAAACGGAGTAAGACTCATCTGGTTTGATAAGGTGGATAGCCTTTTACCAAGCAGATTTACGCTTGATGGCAGCTTTGTCCTGCCCTTATGGTATAGAGGGCAAATTAAAGAATGTCGGATCTGCCTAAGTACTGACCATTAGGCAACAGATTGTCTCAATCGAAACAAATGTTTGCTCTGTGGTACAGTTGACCATTTTAAATGGCACTGTCCAAAAATTCAAAACAAGCCCTGAGTATCAGGAGATATTCGCCCATTAAAGGATGCAACTGAGTCAAATGCTTCTGAAGCAATCGCCACGGAAGCTGTTGTTGTGGTGCATGCCACTGAAAATGACACAAACAAATCATTAAATCCTGTTAAAGTAACTGCAGTTGATGAAATTCAAGTATTAGAGGAGGGTATAACATTAAGTCAAGAAAATACTCAAAATGCAGTGGAGCCAAACGTGGCGGTAAAAGACACGCAGAAAAATGATGATCTTACAGAAGAGTCAGTTTACAATTCCTTAGAAGATGAATTAAAATCAGGACAGGATAAGTTTAGGACTCAGAAGACGGAAAGTTCAGTCGATTTTCCGCTAAGCCCACTTGATTTAAGTCAGCTTGAAGATATGGTAAATGACCCTCCTGCCAAATGTACCTTAGGTAGCAATGAGCGTCATCAAGAATCTGAGATTGAAGT
The DNA here is from genome assembly GCA_034401795.1 of Chaetoderma sp. LZ-2023a. Taxonomy (NCBI): domain Eukaryota; kingdom Metazoa; phylum Mollusca; class Caudofoveata; order Chaetodermatida; family Chaetodermatidae; genus Chaetoderma; species Chaetoderma sp. LZ-2023a. The sequence goes on along the minus strand of CM067369.1, from coordinate 269,173,436 downwards.
AAATGATATTTTACAAATTATGATTATCTGCACCATCAATTGCAGAGGATTAAATACTGCAGTCAAGCAGCGTCACTTGCTTGAAGAATTAGCAAATGAGAGAAAAATGGCAGAGTTGATATTGCTTTTCTACAAGAGACCAAAATTCAAAAAACTGATGTGTATGAATCTCTCAAAGATATTTCATAGGGGCAGATCTTTTATTCTTTATCACAAGATAATAGTGCGGGAGTGGCCATTCTTATCCTGCCCCACTGTCTCAACTATGTTGACGTTATATCGTCGTCATCAGATACAAATGGACGATGGATTTGTGTATCAATTGATGTACTAAGCACAAGTTTAAATTTGATGTGCCTTTATGCACCTACCTCTCATCAATTGCGCGGTTAATTTCTAAATGATGTTTCCACAATAATTCAAGACAGAACGCCTGAAAACCTAATTATGGGCGGTGACTTTAATTGCATATAAGATGAGGCTAAAGACAGAAACTCTAGGTCTAATTTTAATGACACATCGCATAATATTTTGAAGCACATGTATGAAATTAAAAGCTTGGTAGACACTTATCGGATTGAAAATCCAGAAAGACCGGAATTTACTTGGTTTTCAACCGATGGACTGTTAGCTTCAATGTTAGACAGGATATATGTAGAACGATCACTGAAAGGTTACATGTGTAAAACTAACATAAAACCAGTAACCTTCTCTGATCACAATATGTTTTCCATCACATTAGACAATGCTGACTGGGTCAAACGAGGAGATGGATTTTGGAAACTTAATGTAGCATTGCTACGAGATGGTTGCTATCGCAAATGTGTGGAAAGGTGTTGGAGTCATTGGGATGAAAGAAGAGGTTCGTATGAATGTATAACAGACGGGAGGGAAGATGCTAAATCAGATCTGAAATATATTTCAAGGCAGTATTCTATCAGGAAAGTACGAGAATTACGAAAGCGTAAAAAGGCGCTTCAGAGGTCGTATGCTATGATCATGCTACGAAGCAAGGGTTACCACATCCATGGGATACACCAGAACAAGACAAGCCTCAGTCCCGCCGACACCAAGCGATGGATCACTCCAGATCGTATTAACACCTTAGCCTATGGTATCTCTTAGAACGTGCTAGGGTCGACATAGAGGCATCTTTCAATGATCTGCTACTCCAGGTGAAGGAAGCTGAGTGTCTGTAGGGACCAGCTGAAGCTTATCCTACACAAAGGGTTGCCTGGTGCCATTCGACAAGTAATAAAGAATAGGCTGGCCCGTCGTCTTCACATACCTATCAATTATGTTGCTATATATCGACTACTTATTGTCCGTTGCACGCCGGCGACAACCTTCCACCTCGCCAGGCTCATATAGGTAGCGAACCAGGGAATCGGATGGAAGGCACACCTTTCTTCCATCATCTGCTCCTTCAGAGCTGTCAGAATGACTGGCAACAGATGAGCACTAAATGGCCTCAGTTGGCTTCAGCCCAGTCAAGCGAGTGACATCAGGATGGGGTCTCTCCACCACATCAGGCAAGCCTCTCACCTACTGTCTGGAATGATCGCCAGAAGCCGCCATGTCCTGCACTTATTGGTGTGGGAACAGTCTCTCTGTCAGGGTTTGGGTCTACCACTCGATGATTGTTTGAGCATGGTGGTGCCCCACCTCGCCTCCTAATCACCACCCCCGCGATTGTGCATGAGGGATGTTGTCTCCCCCGAACTCCTTACCCTAATACTCTTGCAGCAACTCTGGAGGGTCTTTTGTGGGTCGTTATAAACACATTGGAACACATCTGCTACGTGGACCACGGACTTATCCATCAGCGGTACTGCAGCCTTATACCTGCTGGCTACATCGAAAGTTGTGAGGTCGTACTTGTGGATCATGCAGCCCACACAATTAAACGGAGCGAATAGCACATCTACCTCGTGAATTCTTTTAGGTACAGGCTGGTCGAAGTGTGCATGGCTGCTATGATGGGGACATGCCTGTATATCTGCCACACAGGCTGTTTTGAGAGCTACCGCATGACACTCTCCAGTGTGAAGTTATGACCCTTGCGGTGTGCAGCTTCGAGTAGCTGGTGAGGCTCACGGTAATAGCAACCGGCCCTGTGACAGAGTGCCTCAAGAGGGGGATGGTTTGACGACTGAGATGGCGGATGAACCCCCAGAGTTCATCACTGACGTCTACTCCTGTTCTGTCTTGGACGAACTCTGGACAGGCAAATGAAACCATTTGTGTGATAAGTCTAAGTGACTTCAAAACAAAATTAAACCAAAGAGAATGGTTATAGGCTGATTTCACATTTTTGATTGACAGAGAAAACTCCATTATGACGCGGGAATAGTCCATCAAGTGTCAGAATTGAATGTCTTTTATGGATTTACTATTTAATAAATTGACCAAAAAATATGCATCGCTTATATATTTTGTTATTTATAGCCCCTTAAACATGGCCAAGCTCGCAAGGTACTCTGACGTCTTCCACACTAAGTTGAAGCGCCACCAGAAGACGACACACTTTCTAGTGGCCAGGTAACCAAGGAGCTGACAGCCATGATGCTCTAACTAGCATTTGATAGGCAGAAGATCTGCATTGTGGAACACCTCATCATGGGCGGGGGTGTCGTTGAGCAGCTCCTGTTTGCCAAGGGGTTCTACACGGATCGAGAGTACATAGCAGACGCTTTTCTGTTACTCCAGACATCCATGGTATCCCCCGACTCTGAGTTGAAAAAAGCTCTGCGCCGGTGGTAGACGTGGGCGGGGCACCCTAGTTACTGACCTCAGCTTCCAAATGGCTGTGCTCACTATGGACAAATTCCCACCGAGGGCACATGATATACTGTTGGCCTTCGCAAACTGTCTGTAGACCATGGTCGGGAAGAATGAAGTGTGGCATCACCTTGGCCCTGAATGAAAATGGGAACCATGGTTGTCGCTATATAGGCCCCCAGCAGCTAATGAGCTTAACGTCTACTTAGCCCACTCTCTACTGTTGTGAAACAGGATGGCACGGTCTGGAAGTTTCATAACCATGGATAATCTTTCCTGACATATATAGGACAGAGTGGCACATCCCTAGGTGTTGTGGGTTATCGCGTTGGGATCACTAGACGAAAACTCCTGCTGCGTCGCGCTTTTGATGGACCACAGGAAGGCATCCATATTCAGGTGGGCATCCTGCGGAAAGAGGGTGTGTTACACTTCTCGAAGGCGAATGCCTTAGCGGATCTGCTCGAGCGTGTTGGATCCAACAGTCCACAGACAACCCATATTGTGATAGAGCTGCAGCGTCTAGCTGGTGGAAAAGAGAAGCATTTATCACCCATCCCCGATATGACGATGATTCAGCATCGAGACTGCCACAGAATCGATCTGACACAGATTTGCCGTACCAGGTTCACATTTTCTCCCTTAACCCTCCATATATAGACACAGGGTGTTGGTTCTACTACTGATCATAGACAGCCATGCTATTAGATGGCAAGTGGGCACACTTCTCAGATGAGCCTAAGTACAATCCCTACAACGACCATCTGCAGAACAGCATCTATGACCGCTGTCAGCAACGTCTTCTTCTTCTTTTCGATCGCTGGTATCACACTTGGAGAGCCGTTCTCAAGATGAAATCTGTGGTTTTCTGCAGTTCTTCCACAGGCGCATACAGCTTTTCAAGAAAAGAGGTTGACAAAGGCCAGATCTCTTCTCTCAGCAGCTGATACGTACTGCAACATTGAAGTATGTGCTCTGTGGTCTGTTCTGCTTCTCCACAAGGACAAGCCGGCGATGTCGTAAAGTGGAACCGCCTGTACATGTGTTGGTTTAGTCTGTTATGTCCAGTTCTGAGACGAAAAATGGTCACTTGCTCTGGCCTCGAGAGATGATGGTAGGCATCTTCTGATTGAGGTGTTCTATAGAGTGACTTGATGATAGTCTTCATCTCTGTATGTGTAACCATGTTTTCTGTCTTATTCTCTTCTGCACGCACCTTTGCCATCTTGTCTGCTTCCTCAGTTCCTTGGACTCCACAGTGGGAGGGGATCCACTGCAATGCTATCCGAAAGCATTTGATGGTTTGTAATGCTTCTTCAAGTTGTGGCAGCTTACCTTTGGTGATAGCCTCAAGGACGGAGCGGGCATCAGATAAAAAGACAATCTGTGCAATAGGGGCTGCTGTTTTGCTGATGGTATTAGCTGCATGGACCAGTGCTTCGACTTCAGCTCTGTAGTGTGTGCAGTGTTTGCCTGTCGGTATTGCAGCTGACTCATGTTGTCCGTTTGGATACTGTGTGTGCAGTCCGGCACCTCCGCTCCTAATTGCATCTTTGGCTGATCCAGCTGTGAAGATCCTTATCCATGTCCCCTGAGGGTACATTTCTTCCAGCATGGCTAGGGTCAGGGCCTTCTTGCTGACATCACTGTGTTCATCTTTGGTTGTGAGATGAGGTACTGTGGTGCGAATAGCTATGCTCTCTAGTTTGTTTTCCCAGGGTGGAGGATCAAGGGTGTGGTTTGGGTCTTCTATTTGTGCTGGCAACATTTCTTGGTGTTTCCTTTGAAGTGCTTTTGTCTCTTTCACAAAACTTGATCTTTTAAGTCCTCCTGATGACAGCTGTGCTTGCCTGATCTTCATCGGGTGGTTGTTGAATGATTTGAACTTTGCAGCTTGGGTCAGTGATTTGCATTCCCTTCCTTTACTAAGTGTGGGGATGCCTGCTGTCTGCTCCATTTTTTCTATTGGTGTTGATCTCATTCCACCAGTGATGATGCGCAGTGCCTGGTTTTGTACTCTGTCGAGGTTCTGTTGATGAGATTTAGCTGCTGTCATCCATGAGCTGGATCCATACTCAAGGTGTGGTCGTACGGCACCTAGGTAGATGGTCTTGAGGATCCTTTCATTGGCACCCCACTTTGTTCCTGCCAGCTTCCTCATGATGTTTAGCTTTCTTCTGGCCTTAACCTCTGCGTTCCGGATGTGCTCCTTCCATGTTAATCTTCTGTCATAGGTGACTCCCAGGTATGTCTGCTTGTCCTCATACTCGAGGGGAGTACCTCCCAGTGTCAGATTGCCAACCTTGGTGTTGGTGGACAGTGAGAATAGCATGGCTGATGTTTTTTCTTTGTTGATGGTAATACACCAGCGATTGGCCCAAGCTGTAATTCTGTCCAAGGCGAGCTGCATTCTGTATGTGGCAGTCGTTGTGTACTCCTCGGTGCACCAGAGTACGAGGTCATCTGCATAGAGGGCGGCTTGGATCCCATTGGGAAGCTCTGCCACAATGTCATTAATGAAGAGTATGAACAGAGTTGGTGATAATAATCCGCCTTGTGGTACCCCTTGTCTCAGCAATACATTCTGTCCAGATTGTCCATCCACCAGCACCCTAGCTCTGCGATTGTGTAGGTATGACTTGGTCCATCGGAACATGTGCCACTGATGCCTGTGCGCTGGAGCTTCACAAGGAGGCCATCCTTCCACACCTTGTCAAATGCCTTCTGCAGATCGATAAAGGCAGCGAGCATCACCTTCTTGGCTTGAAAAGTGTCCTCTATGACCTGTGCAAGAGGTGTTGTTTGACCTTCTGTGCTCCTGTATCTTCTGAAGCCAGCCTGCTCTGAAACTATAATTTTCTCCGACTCCAGGTACCACTGCAACTGCTGGTTGATGATGCGCTCCATGGTCTTGCATATGCAGCTTGTAAGACTGATAGGACGCTAGCTCAGCACTTTCGTCTTGTTCTTCCCTTTTTTCAGAATAGGAGTCATTCTGGCTTCCTTCCAGCACTGAGGAACCTCTCCATTGGTCCAACTAAGATTAAAGATGTCTAGCAACTTGCGGAGAGATGCATTACCAAGGTTTTGGATCATTTCATTCGTAATGCCATCTTTCCTGGGAGATTTCTTCTTCTTCAATTGGCGGATAGCCTTCTTCAGTTCTGCTAAACTAATGTCAACTTTCATTGCATCGTGAGTGTTGGTGTCTGTTCTTTCCTTTAGCTCTTTTCTAACCTCTTTTTGACGCATTCGTGCCATAGAAATGTTGCTTTCTTTTGCATATGACTTCGCAAAGGCATCTGCAGCCATCTTTCCTGACAGTGTTTGTCCATCTTCTTCAAGAGTAATCTTCTCTCCCCTGACACCCTCATCATTCAGTGCGTTAGTCAGTCTCCATAGCTTTGTGGTGTCTCTCTCTAAATTAAACCCTGCCGTCTTTTCCCTCCAGCTTCTTCTGTTGGCCTCCAGCTTGGTCTTTAGATACCTGGCTTTAGTTTGTTGTAGCATGAAGTGGTTTTCATGACAGAGATTACCCTCTACATCTTCTCTGGCCTTGTCTAGTTTATCATGTGCTGCTTGCAGTTCTGTTGTCCAGTAGGGGCGGTAATTTTTCCTGAACCCTCGAGGAATCGCTTCCTTGGCAGCTTTGAGGATACTTGAATTAAATTCCTTGACCGCATTGTTGATGTTTCTCCCTTCTACTGCTATATTTTGGGTAAGCTCATTGGAACGAATGCCGAACAGATTCCAATTTGCCTTTTTGTAGTTCCACCTTGGATGTTGAGGTGAACTTGTCGAAATACTTCCAGAAAGAGAGAGGAGGACTGGGCGGTGGTCGCTTCCTCCTAACTGCGATCCGACCACTCTACTGAGGTTTCTGTGAATGTCTTCTGTACAAAATGCTAAGTCCGGCGTTGTTGTCTAGTGCCACCGGCGCGAGTAGAAGGTAGGCTGATCTGTGGGATCGTTGACATGTAAAAGGTGCTTTTCATCTTGCCATGCTTCAATGTCTTCTCCTCGTTTATCAAGTGTTCTGTATCCCCAGCTCTGAGACTGGCTATTAAAGTCTCCCGCAATGAGGAAATGGCAGTCCTGGACCTGGATTGTGTCAAGTGAGAGATTCTTGTCATTAGGGCAGTAATAATTGACAATGTCAATCACAGAGTTGCTGGTTGTTACCTTGATCTTGATATATTCTGCCTCTTCCATAAAGGTTTTGATCTGGCTGTCGTTCACGCTGTTTCGGACCAAGGTGATCACCCCGCCTTTCTTTCTTCCTCTTCGATCACACCGGAAGATCTGGTAACATCTGATCTTAAATGGTTTTCCTTCTTGCAGGTGTGTCTCTTGGATGCAGCAGATATCAATGTTGTTTTCGTACAGGAACTGTTCGAGCTCTGATTTCTTGTTGGTAACCCCTTCTGCGTTCCAGTGCATGATGTTGATACTGGGGTTCTCTTTAGGTTTGGTCTTCTCTTTCGGTTGGCCAGTAGCTCTCCATTCTCGTCCGCTGGCTCCACATGACGAGTTGCTGGGACCTCCAGTAGCTGAGGGTGGGCTCCGTCTAGGCATGGAGCCCGGCGCTGCACCTGCCTGGCGGATCCTCTCAGGGCGAGCACCATTTCGGTTGATTCGATCTATTCATTAGCGTTGTGCATAATGCTCTGGTTAGCCCCTCCAAATGTATGGATTGACACCCAGTGGGTTACACCCCTGCGCCACGTTGAGGCCGAGCATATAGTCGTCTTCAACTTAAAAATCTTCGACGACGTGCGGGAGAAACTCTTCCTGAGTTAGCTAGCCGAATTAGACAGCTAGTCACCTGCGCCTATCAGAGCACCAATACGGAGGGCGTGATACATTTGCATTTATAAACCTTCATCGATGCATTAAGCGGTGATCCCATCCTGAAAGAAAAACGGTTTCTCGGCGGCCACGGAAGTTTGGTCCAATTAACGGCAACCGCAGTACGCATTGAGAACTTTCTGTAACGGGAAAAGAATAACCGACGCCAACTCCATCCTATCAACAAGATAGAGGGTGCAGCTATCGCCCCGCCCGCTAGTGCTCCCCCAGATCATCAACACCAACCACACAGACACCACCACCACCGGATGTGCAGAATTCCAAACAAAATCAAGCACCTGGATGAAGGGGCCGTGCCTGTAGAGGAGTGTATAATGGAGCCCCTGGGCGCGGGAACCAGCGAAATAACAACAACAACGGCAACATGAGAGAGTGGATAAAAGAGATTAACAAACAAATCTCCGCACTCACTAATTTGGTTACAACACTCAGCACCAACCTCGCCACCATCCAGTGTAGGACAGCAAACACCACCAGCACCACACCGCCACCGAACACCTGTTTTGGATGTGATCAGCCAGGACATTGGAGGGAGCGGTGTCCTAACCGACTTCCCTCTACAACGCCTGCTCCAGGCCATAGCATGCAGCAACCAGAGAAACAGTCAAACTCCTAAAGGTACCGAATCACAATGAGCCACTTCGGTGTCCATATCCATCTCCCGGCTCAACTGCGGCTTTCACGCAACAACGTTTAGTGGTTAACCATCATCCACAGAAATCAGCTTTCACACCGACACCAAAATGCACGGCTTCACATGTGTCAGTGCCTACGTTGCCTCCCCCAACCACAGCAAGACCATCCCCTTCTTTCTCCGCACACAACAAGCCTTCTTTCCTCTGTAAAACGGCCGTGGTAGGTTGTGGCACCACGTCCCGCCACCAATACACTAAATACGTGGTGTCCTTTGGTGGTATGCAGAACACCACCCCATCCAACATCATCTCCCGCATTCATAGACAGCAGCGACTCACGAGAAACCATTCACTCTGCCTCATGGATTCGCAAGTGCTGACATAGATGGAGAAATGCACGTCCCTGGCGGCATTACTGTTTCTTCTGTGCTTCACCAAAACATCCCATGTAGCATTGCAGGAAATAGCTTGCACAGGTGGAGCTTATCCGTCATCCCGTACACGCCGCCATCTACACCAATACAACCTACACAGAGACGGCAACAACACCATCACCATTGCTACCCAGCGAACACATCATACACTGCAGACAACAGGAACTCAACATATATGTCCGACGAATACCTCTTGGACCAGCATCGTCATTATACGATACGTGTGCAGTAATATTATCAAGTACCGCCACAGTTCAGCCGGGACAGGAACAGATCGTATGGGCCACTGCACCACAGTTAGGAAGCAACACACACATCACCATGCTGGAACCCGACCCTGATTATGTGATCGCCTCACAATGCGCAAGTCCCCGCATAATAGTGGACACTACTAATAAGGAAAAAATACCTTTTAGAGTGTTCAATGGTACCCCAGATCCCATCACTCTGGAACCCGGAGTACGCTGCGGCCATTTAGTAGACATAATCTCATTGGAATCACCTGCACTTTCTGACACAACACCACAAATGACTGATGATTTACCCGAACATTTACATTTGCATCTACGTGCCACCGTTGGATTACTGCAATCACAAAAACGAGAAATTCGGAAACTACTCCATAAATATTGTGATAGTTTTTCCCCCCGGAGACATGGATCTCAGAGAAACTCATCTCGTATGACACTCCATCGATACAGGCAATAATTACCCCATACGACAACCGGTACGACGTCTTCCCATTCACAAGGGAGCAGAAGTACACCAACAAGTGAACGACATGTTGCAGACTGGTATTATTGCACCCTCAGCATCCCCATGGGCTAGCCCTATAGTGCTAGCAGGGAAAAAGGATGGAACCTTGCGGTTTTGTATAGACTGCCGCCGCCTTAATGATCTTAGCATTGCAGACGCTTATCCGTTGCCACGAATAGATCAGGCCTTGGATTCCTTGTCTGGAGCCAAATGGTTTTGTACCCTTGACTTAGCTAGCGGTTACTGGCAAGTGGCCATGGATGAAGCTGATATGGAAAAGACAGCATTCGTTTGTAGGGATGGCCTTTTCTAATTCCGTAAGATGCCCTATGGGTTGTGCAACGCTCCCGGTACTTTTGAACAACTCATTGAGCAGGTATTGACTACCCTGCAATGGGAGATCTGTCTCTGTTACATCGATGACGTAATAGTCTTTGGACCTACGTTTGAGCAAACCGTGATCAATTTGGACACCGTTCTCTCACGTTTCCGTACGGCCAATTTGAAACTCAAACCAAAGAAATGTCATCTCTTCAGACGAGCGTTGAGTTCCTGGGACACGTGATATCCGGTGATGGAGTGGCTACAAAGCCATCGAAAACGAAGGCAGTAGCAGAGTGGCCTCGGCCCACTTCAGTTACGGAGACACAGAGTTTCCAAAGCCTATGCTAGTACTATAGCCGTTACATCCGACATTTCAGTGAGATTGCTTCACCCCTCTATACGATCACCAAGAAAGATCGACCAATTGGGGACGACCGCCCCAATTCTTGCTCATCCTAATCCAAACCTCGATTTCATCTTAGACACTAACGTGTCAGCTTTTGCTATAGGTGCGGTTCTATCTCAGGTCACCGAAGACGGAACAGAGCAGGTGTTGGGTTACGGTTCGCGTACTCTGAATAAAATGGAGAGAAGATATGCAACCACCAAGTGAGAACTATTGGCGGCGGTCCATTTCGTCAAGTATTATAAGCACTTTCTGTATGGGTGCCCTTTTACACTCCGTACAGACCATGCCTCACTACGGTGGCTCAGGAACGTAAAAAATCCGGAGGGCCAAGTAGCGAAATGGCAGGAATCCCTGCAGGCCTATAACTTTATCGTTGTTCACCGTCCCGGCAAATTGCATGGAAATGCCGACACCCTTAGCAGAATCGGCGCGGAAGCTGATCACGAATTGCGGTGCACAGAGTGGAATTCGGAGAAAATCGCACACCACCAAACAACAGACGTGCAGACACGGAATATATATGTGTAGATGCAGGAGCAGGTACGTCTTCCTAAGGAATCGGTAACACCCTTATCCACTGCGGCAAAATATTATTACCAACGGTTCGAAGAATGTCAATTAATAAATAACGTTCTATACATTAAAAACTGTTTGGTAGTTCCGGAAAGTTATCGTGAACGTATATTGAAACAACTACATGATAACGCCGGCCAGCTGGCCGTGGATAGGACTGTTGCCCGTATCAAACTGAGATTCCACTGGATCTGGATTCGCGATAGTGTCAAGGCATGGGTTGCCAAATGTATCCCACGCCAAAAATGGGCTGTTGGCCAATACCATATCGCACCATCTCAAATTAAGATTGTTAGTGCACCGTGGGAGCGCGTGGCTATCGACGTGCTCGGACCTTTCAATACGACGGATGATGGAAATAAATACATCCTCGTGTTACAAGATTATTTTATGAAGTGGGTAGAAGTATTTGCTCTGCCGGACCAAGAGGCATCCACCGTAGCAGAGGTCTTGGCCAGCAATGTGTTATGCCGCTTTGATATGCCTTATGAGTTGGCGACGAACATTTAGCTACCCCTAGACATGTATTTTATCATTTCCATTTTGGGCTAAGCGTTTTGGCAATAAAATATTGGGTCATCATCCGACGTCATAATAAATACTAAGGTGTGTCTTTTGATAACACATATCGACATTTCGCATCGTACAGTAATCTGACCCGTGCCAAACGAAACGTAACTGCCTTACACTGGTGACACTGATCAATGGAACCATGGTCCTTAGCCTTATTAAAACAAAGAGTAGCATTGACACAATTTACCAACAGGTCCAGCATAGCCAAATGTTTGGCATTATTGGCCAATGATGTAACTTATACTATTGGCCAACGGGACAAATACGGTTGTCAATCGTGAACGCGTAGCTGATGTCAATGACCAATGGGTCCATGGTCCTTGGAAAACATTGGGGCCAGGAATATGCGCATTTGTGCAAATAAAACAGTCCGTGTATAACTGATACTATTGAGCACCAGGAAAAGCTCCATTCGCTGATAAGATACACTTAATAGGACATGTTTACAATGAAATGCCAGAATATAGGCATCCTTGACATTCTGGGCCAACGTAAAGGTAGTATTGATTAATCGGCCAGCTATCACTGAAACTGCTGTCAAATGGCCCAAGTCTATCAACAGGTATCATTTACCAATTGGACAATGGTCACAGTCAAGAATCTGGATGAGGAAATGCAGGAATGTTGACATCCTTCACATTAGTGATCAACGGGATAAGTGCCAAGGATCAATGTGGAGGTCGACCGTGACACAAATTTTTTTTACGCCGGTATTATCAATCTATTGGCGTCCTTGATACTATAGAACAAAGTGAAACGTTACATTGACCAATTGGACATGTACCAATGGGGCAGCCATCCCCGACACAATTGGTAATTGGTTTGCATATTAACTGGCGAGCTCGCCAATTATGTGGCAGCACTGAAATATAGGGACTGCGCACCCACAGGACGTCGCAGTCCATGCGGAGTAGATGTAATCGCTTGTGCCAGCAGAAGGAGAAAGACAGAAATTTCGCACAAGTTTAATGTATGTTCAATCGGCCCATGCGACTAAGGCAGCAGCATTCAGCAGGTGTAATCAATGCCGTTAGTGGTATGATTGGACGCGATACTCCAAATAAGGAATCTTCTGTAAACGTAGGCAAACAACAGGTGCGGGGGTGGGGGTTGGGGGCGGTGTGTGTGGTAACTTCGGCAACCTTGTCCAATGGACCTTTCCAGAGTAATGGCATCAGATGAAGCCATAATCAGCCAAGCAGCGTGTAAGATGACGTCACAACTTACGTCATACATGATTCTATATGGCCAGTCTTTAACTCTTAATGGTCCGAGACGTTGTACTATTTAATAAACATGCTGTTCAATATTTTGAAACTAATTTGATTTGGCGCTGTTCAGCTCCGAGCCAAATTAGTTTCAAAATATTCATCAGCTTACCTATATATATTTTCTGGAAATTGCTAGTAAGGAAGCTCAGAAATCGATCGATCCCAACACGAGCGAGGTGTGGGAGGAGCTTAGCTAGAGATGGGCGGTGCATAGCTAAAAACGGGAAGATCCATTATGGTACGCTTTCAAGGAGCGTTATTACGATGGATGAGAAGCACATCAAAGTTGACGAGACATCCGTTTATGACGCATGTATCATATCTCCTCGAGCGATGGGATTATAACAATGAGAAAACACCAATGTCAGTCATGTTAGGCGGTCTGAATCGTCGCACACACCAACTTCTATCTTTATGGGAAATAGACAGATGCGCAAAACCATTTTTGTATTGAAGAGGAGAATGGAAGTGGAACATTCATGGCGATGTACTACAAAGAGCACGGGCGAGTATCATTTATGAATAATATGTTGCCTGGCCACGGGTTTCCAGTGATGGTGCATATGTGTTTGCGGTGACAGGCATCGAGTTTGTCTAGAGCTGCCTTTGGAGCTGACCAGCTGTTACAGTTATACAGCATCAAGGATACGCAGGTTGCATTGTATAGACGTAGGCTTTATATCCAAGGCGGCTTTGATCTATGAACCCATAGCATCCAGATGGACTGGAAAGCTATGTTCCCCATGACGCAGCGTGTTGCAATGTCAGCAGTAATGTAAAGCAGGGAGCCCAATATTTTACTTGGTTCCATGGTTCGCTGCCACGAAGTGGATTGCCATTTTCTTTAGGTTTATCCTTTGTAGATATATATATGTGGGTGAACTCCGCTTTGGATTATCAGTTATTGCAAATAAATGAGATGTGACTTGATGGCTGTATGCCCGGCAATCAACCAACTGAATATGGCCATGTGACCTCTGTGATGAGTGATAATTCCCCGACTCCCCAGAATCACAATTTAAAGCTAATTACACAGGTATTTGGTTGACTATTTTGAAACTAATTTGACTGGTGACATGTGACATGGGGGGGGGGGGGGAATGTGCACATGTATTTGGTTTGGCAAACACCAGCCAATATTACTTGACTGGGAATGCAGATCTAGCCTTTTGCATGTACAATGCGCAACCAACCGGAAATGACTATCTTATCACCGCACCATTATCTGGAGCACGCAATAAACTGAAATTGATCACGCAACCTTTCTGATAGGTAAAAAGACCAAATTATCATACTCAAAACAGGGTAACGAGAGAATGATACATATGATCTCTTATGGTAGGGAATTTAAGTACATATAACAATGAACAGTTTATTTACAATTTATTAACAACTAACAATATGCAATCAACCACTTCTGAAAAACCTGAGTGTCTGTAACATCGCATGAACGATAGAGAATTGTACAACAAACAACACCATTATAGAGGTAATCCCAGAGGCAGATACTAATGACGACGATGGCGACGGTCGATAATACAATGTCAGCTGCAACACACACGTTAATGGATACTTATATTATCAGATAATCAGGTGTCGAGGGTGTAACGACATTTTCACAGATTTTATTTAGAGTAGAAATTACTAACAAACATTCACTGAATTTAAGGTTAAAATCTTTCAGCCTCCCCGGTTTTGTAAATTGGTAAACGAACATATTCTTTTTGCCCCTGTTTGAATCGGCATTGTGGGCAAACAAAACGCATTTTAGATCTGAAAACTACATAAACACCCTATGGCAGTTTCACACTTAGAAATAAATAAATTATTGCTATGACAACGTAGGCTATCTGTTGGGCTACAATGGCTAATCTGGACGTAACTTGAAGATATCATCTGACGCGAAGACTGAGTTGGTTTGTATTATTTTCTTACCAGTTAATGCCATTTTTATCACGGTTAAAAAGGCATTGTGGAAATATATGTTTTTCACTACAGGGACATCAAAATGGATAAATGATAACGTTCACTGACCAGTGGACTAAGACTCAACATCAGAATAATGAGCTATTGCACTTTTAAATGGACTGTTCATTTGGCTCTGAAAATAAATAAAATCTATATTAAATTTTAAACTACTAAATAATTTATGTTTCTTCTCTCTCTTTCACTCCTTTTTTGATTGCCAATCTCTCTGGCAAAAGAACGCATGCGCGCGCACACTCACGGCCGCAAGCACCTATCTACAATCGTTCATTCGTTCATCGGGCCATCCCTCTATCCGTCCGTCTGTAGATCTACCACCCCCCCCCCACACCCACCCCGCCGCAGACTCCGCCCTTGGCCCGCCCATCGAATGTTCGTTCTCGTTAATTCGTTCGTTCGTTCGTTTATTTGTTCATTCGCTTCTGCTTTCCTTCCTTCGTTTGTTCAGTCGGTCGGTCACTCGGCCAGTTGTTCGATCAGTCAGTTGTTCATTAGTCCATGTATCCGTTCGTCCATTCATCTGTTCTTCCATCCATCTAGCCAGCCAGCCAGCCAGCCAACCAGCCGGCTCCGTGTAATTGCGCATTACTTAATTACTACGTACCATATCCCTCATTATTACTGTAGTTCTGTTTCTCCTTCATCTGCACGTTCTCCGAAAGGTCAAACTCGTCTACAGGAAACTGGCAGGCCACCGTGAGCTGGTAGATAAGTACAATAGCAATGGATCCCAGTGTTGTCGCCACGGGCGATGCCCAGAACCAATAGTCAAAATGCCTGTCAAAAAGAGACGCCATCGCGGAATTGTATACATATAGCGCGCACATATGTGCGAGTGGCAAATATTTAATTTAAGCTAACGATAGTTTTCCTGGCGAGCACAACCATGATCTCCGTACAGTAAGAAGGATCCATTTCTACCTATTCCCCGCCCATTTTAGCTAAGCTTCACCCATTTATCGTTAAGCTCCGCCAATTTTAGCTAAGCCCACCCATGTGTAGTTAAGCTCCTCCGATTTTAGCCAAGCTGTACCCATTTCTAGGCAAGGACCGCCCATTTTAGTTAAGCGCCTCCCATACTTTGCCCGTGTTCGGATCGATCGAACCCTCAAATCCCAGTATCCCACTATCAAGGTAACAATACAGTTAAGCTGTTGAATATTTTGATACTGATCTGCCTGTGTGCTGCGCTGTCAAATTATTTACAAAATCTTAACCCCTCTTTTGTCAACAGCACGTCAAAGCACTTGATATATCAATTAAACATTTTTCAAGATATTTTAATTTTAAAAGACTATTTTTGTAAATTTGCCCATGCAATTCTTTTCGCCGGCTTGACCATTAAAAGGGTAATGGTAAAGAAAATTAAGGTTTTATGTTTCTATCTGCAGGCGAGAGATTGGTATTTTTGAATATTTACCACTTCGTTGCCGAGCCAGTCATTGTAGTTGTAAATATTCAAAAGACCCTTCTCTAGGCCTTTCAAATAGGCGTGGCTGAAAACCACTGCAGAGTTATTTTTGGTCAGTTTGACCATTAAAGGGTTAAGTTGACACAAGAAGATTTAACCAAACTGTTTATTACATAGTAAATCCATAAAAGCCATCCACTTCCTACACATGACGGTCTATTCCATCGTCATAACGGAGTTTTCTCTGTCAATCATGAATGTGACATCAGCCCAGATGTGACATTATTGATTACGATGTCATATATTTGAGTGACAGATCGGATCCATGCACTGAAATTGTACCTAAGTGGATTAACAGAGCACCATTCTT
This sequence comes from Chaetoderma sp. LZ-2023a, assembly GCA_034401795.1. Lineage (NCBI taxonomy): Eukaryota > Metazoa > Mollusca > Caudofoveata > Chaetodermatida > Chaetodermatidae > Chaetoderma > Chaetoderma sp. LZ-2023a. Next base: position 269,157,044 of record CM067369.1, on the reverse strand, counting down.
AGTAGATTACTCCAGCGAACTCAGAGATGTGATGTCATTTAATTATTGTGACGTCATTTGGATGTAGAGGATTTAGTTCTAGTCATCCCCTACCTATTTCTAGCTAAGCTCCGCCCACTTTATAGCTAAGCTCCGCCCACTTTCTGCGTCAATTTTAGTCCATTGTAACAATTTAAACCATGGGCTTTCAGAATTTCCGTTTTCAAATAACAATATGTTAGAAAAAAACTGTCAAAATGTTTCAAAACATAATAATAATAATAATAATAATAATAATAATAATAATAATAATAATATTATTAATAATAATAATAATAATAGAAGAGTCATATGATAATACACATATCAACTTAAGCATGAGTGCTTCTCAGACCATGGCACTCATGTGTTGATTGTTTTGTCTTATGTTGCTACAAATTTAGTCAAGTTCCATTCTTTTTGGTTTAATTTTGTATTGAAGTTATTTGGACGTGTCACACAAACGGTTTCATTTGGGAGATTGCTCCATATATTCGTAGCTCTGTAAAGAAATGAGTGGAGTCTTGATAGGTCTTTTACTGACTTTTTAAATAGTTTTAAAATAGTGTTTGCTAGTATGTAATTATAGCTCTCTTAAGAGAGTGAAACGCATTTCCGTCAGACATGTGAGTACGGATAACACACATTCAGTGAAAGTACGCCTCACTGACAGGTGTATGTGAGGGACGGATAGCACACATTCAGTGAAAGTAGGCTTCACTGACAGGCACATGTGAGTGATGGATAGCACACATTCAGTGAAAGTAGGCTTCACTGACAGGAACATGTGGGTGATGGATAGCATACATCCAGTGAAAGTAGGCTTCCCTGACAGGTACATGTGAGTAACGGATAGCATGCATTCTGTAAAAGTTCGCTTCACTGGCAGGTACATGTCAGTGACGGATAGCGCACATCCAGTGAATGTAGGCTTCACTGACAGGCACATGTGAGTGATGGATAGCACACATTCAGTGAAAGTAGGCTTCACTGACAGGAACATGTGGGTGATGGATAGCATACATCCAGTGAAAGTAGGTTTCCCTGACAGGTACATGTGAGTAACGGATAGCATTCATTCTGTAAAAGTTCGCTTCACTGGCAGGTACATGTCAGTGATGGATAGCACACATCCAGTGAAAGTAGGCTTCACTGACAGGTACATGTGAATAACGGACAGCACGCATTCTGTGAAAGTAGGCTTCACTGACAGGTACATGTGAGTGACAGATAGCATGCATTCTGTGAAAGTACGCTTCACTGAAAGGTACATGTGAGTGACGGATAGCACACATCCAGTGAAAGTAGGCTTCACTGATAGGTACATGTGAGTGACGGATAGCACACATCCATTGAAAGTAGGCTTCACTGACAGGTACATGTGGGTGACGGATAGCCCGCATTCTGTGAAAGTGGGCTTCACTGACAGGTACATGTGAGTGACGGATAGCACTCATCCGGCGGAAGTAGGCCTAGCTGACAGGCACATGTGAGTGATGGATAGCACACATTCAGTGAAAGTAGGCCTCACTGACAGGCACATGTGAGTGACGGATAGCATACATCCAGTGAAAGTAGGCTTCACTGACAGGTACATGTGAGTAACGGACAGCACACATCCAGTGAAAGTAGGCTTCACTGACAGGTACATGTGCGTGACGGATAGCATGCATTCTGTGAAAGTAGACTTCACTGACAGGTACATATGGGTGACGGATAGCACGCATTCTGTGAAAGTAGGCTTCACGGACAGGCACATGTGAGTGACGGATAGCATACATCCAGTGAAAGTAGGCTTCACTGACAGGTACATGTGAGTAACGGACAGCACACATCCATTGAAAGTAGGCTTCACTGACAGGTACAAGTGAGTGACGGATAGCACGCATTCTGTGAAAGTAGGCTTCACTGACAGGTACATGTGAGTGACGGATAGCACACATCCAGTGAAAGTAGGCTTCACTGACAGGTACAAGTGAGTGACGGATAGCACGCATTCTGTGAAAGTAGGCTTCACTGACAGGTGCATGTGAGTGACGGATAGCGCACATCCAGTGAATGTAGGCTTCACTGATAGGTACATGTGGGTGACGGATATCACACATCCAGTGAAAGTAGGCTTCACTGACAGGTACATGTGCGTGACGGATAGCACGCATTCTGTGAAAGTAGGCTTCACTGACAGGCACATGTGAGTGATGGATAGCACACATTCAGTGAAAGTAGGCTTCACTGACAGGAACATGTGGGTGATGGATAGCATACATCCAGTGAAAGTAGGCTTCCCTGACAGGTACATGTGAGTAACGGATAGCATGCATTCTGTAAAAGTTCGCTTCACTGGCAGGTACATGTCAGTGACGGATAGCGCACATCCAGTGAATGTAGACTTCACTGACAGGCACATGTGAGTGATGGATAGCACACATTCAGTGAAAGTAGGCTTCACTGACAGGAACATGTGGGTGATGGATAGCATACATCCAGTGAAAGTAGGTTTCCCTGACAGGTACATGTGAGTAACGGATAGCATTCATTCTGTAAAAGTTCGCTTCACTGGCAGGTACATGTCAGTGATGGATAGCACACATCCAGTGAAAGTAGGCTTCACTGACAGGTACATGTGAATAACGGACAGCACGCATTCTGTGAAAGTAGGCTTCACTGACAGGTACATGTGAGTGACAGATAGCATGCATTCTGTGAAAGTACGCTTCACTGAAAGGTACATGTGAGTGACGGATAGCACACATCCAGTGAAAGTAGGCTTCACTGATAGGTACATGTGAGTGACGGATAGCACACATCCATTGAAAGTAGGCTTCACTGACAGGTACATGTGGGTGACGGATAGCCCGCATTCTGTGAAAGTAGACTTCACTGACAGGTACATGTGGGTGACGGATAGCACGCATTCTGTGAAAGTGGGCTTCACTGACAGGTACATGTGAGTGACGGATAGCACTCATCCGGTGGAAGTAGGCCTAGCTGACAGGCACATGTGAGTGATGGATAGCACACATTCAGTGAAAGTAGGCCTCACTGACAGGCACATGTGAGTGACGGATAGCATACATCCAGTGAAAGTAGGCTTCACTGACAGGTACATGTGAGTAACGGACAGCACACATCCAGTGAAAGTAGGCTTCACTGACAGGTACATGTGCGTGACGGATAGCATGCATTCTGTGAAAGTAGACTTCACTGACAGGTACATATGGGTGACGGATAGCACGCATTCTGTGAAAGTAGGCTTCACGGACAGGCACATGTGAGTGACGGATAGCATACATCCAGTGAAAGTAGGCTTCACTGACAGGTACATGTGAGTAACGGACAGCACACATCCATTGAAAGTAGGCTTCACTGACAGGTACAAGTGAGTGACGGATAGCACGCATTCTGTGAAAGTAGGCTTCACTGACAGGTACATGTGAGTGACGGATAGCACACATCCAGTGAAAGTAGGCTTCACTGACAGGTACAAGTGAGTGACGGATAGCACGCATTCTGTGAAAGTAGGCTTCACTGACAGGTGCATGTGAGTGACGGATAGCGCACATCCAGTGAATGTAGGCTTCACTGATAGGTACATGTGGGTGACGGATATCACACATCCAGTGAAAGTAGGCTTCACTGACAGGTACATGTGCGTGACGGATAGCACGCATTCTGTGAAAGTAGACTTCACTGACAGGTACATATGGGTGATGGATAGCACGCATTCTGTGAAAGTCGGCTTCACTGACCGGTACATGTGAGTGATGGATAGCACGCATCCAGTGAAAGTAGGCTTCACTGACAGGTACATGTGGGTAACGGATAGCACGCATTCTGTGAAAGTAGACTTCACTGACAGGTACATGTGGGTGACGGATAGCACGCATTCTGTGAAAGTAGGCTTCACTGACAGGTACATGTGAGTGATGGATAGCACACATCCAGTGAAATTAGGCTTCACTGACAGGTACATGTGAGTGACGGATAGCACTCATCCGGCGGAAGTAGGCCTAGCTGACAGGCACATGTGAGTGATGGATAGCACACATTCAGTGAAAGTAGGCCTCACTGACAGGCACATGTGAGTGACGGATAGCATACATCCAGTGAAAGTAGGCTTCACTGACAGGTACATGTGAGTAACGGAAAGCACGCATCCAGTGAAAGTAGGCTTCACTGACAGGTACATGTGCGTGACGGATAGCACGCATTCTGTCAAAGTAGACTTCACTGACAGGTACATATGGGTGACGGATAGCACGCATTCTGTGAAAGTAGGCTTCACTGACCGGTGCATGTGAGTGACGGATAGCATACATCCAGTGAAAGTAGGCTTCACTGACAGGTACATGTGAGTAACAGACAGCACACATCCAGTGAAAGTAGGTTTCACTGACAGGTACAAGTGAGTGACGGATAGCACGCATTCTGTGAAAGTAGGCTTCACTGACAGGTACATGTGAGTGACGGATAGCACACATCCAGTGAAAGTAGGCTTCACTGACAGGTACAAGTGAGTGACGGATAGCACGCATTCTGTGAAAGTAGGCTTCACTGACAGGTGCATGTGAGTGACGGATAGCGCACATCCAGTGAAAGTAGGCTTCACTGATAGGTACATGTGAATGACAGATATCACACATCCAGTGAAAGTAGGCTTCACTGACAGGTACATGTGGGTGACGGATAGCACGCATTCTGTGAAAGTAGGCTTCACTGACAGGTACATGTGAGTGATGGATAGCACACATTCAGTGAAAGTAGGCTTCACTGACAGGTACATGTGGGTGACGGATAGCACGCATTCTGTGAAAGTAGGCTTCACTGACAGGTAGATGTGAGTGATGGATAGCACCCATCCAGTGAAAGTAGGCTTCACTGACACGTACATGTGAGTGACAGGTACATGTGAGTGACGGATAGCACACATCCAGTGAAAGTAGGCTTCACTGATAGGTACATGTGAGTGACGGGTGTGTGTGTGTGTGTGTGTGTGTGTGTGTGTGTGTGTGTATGTGTGTGTGTGTGTGTGTGTGTGTGTGTGTGTGTGTATGTGGTGCTTTGACCCTGCACTGGGGAATGGTGTGTGGGTGTCACGGTGGGTCTTTATCTAACCTGGTCATATTACCCCGGCCCTAGTGTCTTAGCCAGTTTCGAAATTTCAGGTAAGTTCTAGCGAGGTCTTTTGAGCGGATTTAAACCCCGGTCTACAGCCTCGGAACACTATGCAATTCAAACTCTATCAACTCTATTGATAGACCCACCACAACACCATTTAAATCTCGACTCTTAGGACTTTTTATCTCTGAGCGTGAGTGTGAAATCGCTGTTACTGCGTTATCTCGAAGTGACGTCAAGATCTAGGATGAGTCGAGCCTGATAGCGCAGCAACACGGCAACGTGTGAACACCTAACTTATCAGCTATTGCATCTATGGTCGAGATAATTAATGCTTTGTATTATACAACAGGTTCAGATCTCGTTATGTGTTATTAGCAAATGGTAAACTTTAAAATCACAGGTTCAAATCTCGCTATGTGTTGTTAGCAAATGCTAAACATGTCTACAATTACTCTTTACCTGTTACCCGAGAAGCATGACATCACGTCAAGACCAACTCGCACAGTCACATAAAACAGATGATTGCAGACCACAGACCCTCGACTGGGCCAAAGTCAAGAATAGTGGTTTATTTAGCCCACCTGCTATGCCAATAGAGACAGCATCGATAATGGTATACCACGTGTGAATGCACAACCATACATTACGCGTAAACACTCAAAACACTCAACTGCGTGTAAACGCTCATCTACAAACAATATTACACACGATGGGCATGCATGATGTAGGCTATGCAGCGTGACTCGAAAAAAGTATCCAGGCCATTGCGTGATATTGGAAACTAGGCAGATCGAAATCTTGAGAAATGGAGAAGCTCGTGGATCCCAACATTCCACTCGTCAGTTCTACTAACATGCCCTGGGTGTCGTGGATGTTATCTGATGACTGTGATAGCGATGGACAAGCTCCTTAAGTATATGAATTATTTAGAAACGGTTTGCCGTTTTGATGGGGATGCTGCCATCGAGTTGGAACACGAGTGGGAACAAGAAATGCAGTGATCCCTCGCCCACCAACCTCTCAATGCGCACACTATTCCCACGTATCACATCAGCTCTCCTGAACATCGACCACATCTCACACAAACACATAGTCTCCGTCGGTATCACACCAACACGACGGACCACCCACAGGGTTTTCCAGGTACTGATCGCCTTGTGATCACCCACACATAATAGGGTCTGAACGCCCATTTAGAGACAGGCATCCTCAGTGATATACACCATGATTACTGTTGCACAGCTTCGCGATGTTGCAAAACAATTTGGCCTTAGAGTAGCCTCTAAGGTCAAGAAAGCCGACCTGCTCCAGATGATCAGACAGGCCCGTGCCGAGGAGTCGCAGAAGCGTATCTTCCGAGCAATGAAGACGAGAAGGTGTCCAGCGCTTACCAAAGATGATCCTTTGAATCCCCACAAGAAAGTGCAGCGGCTCCGTGAGCTCCATCAGTTGAACGAGGAGGTGACTGCTAGCTTGCGAGCCAAGACTGTAGCAAGACGGATGGCAGCCCATCCACAGGGAGCCGATGTCTGAACCCTTATCCTGGAACATGAGGCGAGAAGGCGAACACAGTCTCGACCAGCATCTCAGCGAAAGAAAGACAGAGGGCAGAGGACGCCGGTCAGTACGAAGGAGACCTTACAGGCCAGATCATGCAAAAGATCCAGCAGACTGTCCAGAACGCCTTCTATCTCAGCTACACCCATACCTATCGCATCCGTCACATCGAAGACAGTAGGGTGATGCTCTTCAACAAGAATGCTCGAGGGAGCCTGTGGCTGAACACGATAGGAGCAGCTCATGACTGGGTGGCAGCAAGAGACCAAGGCCGCCTCGACACTGACAATATCGATCGACCCAACACTAAGTGGGCTTTCATTCGATCAATCAACGTTGAGGTCAGGGCTGTCATCGACCGCCAACCTCTGCTTGGGACAGGCCTCCTCCCAGACTGGCTGTGACAGAAGAAGAGTATGACTGCCCTCGACACCCACAGGAACAACATGTATCTCTATAGATGTCTAGCAGTCCACCGAGGAGCGAGAGCTGATAGAAGTACAGCTCCTGCACGAGAGCTTGCCACAGAGTTCTACGGCAAGACAGTTACAGTACTTGATGTCCGCAAGACCTTGCTGGATCAGCTGGACAAGGTAGAGTTCTTCGCCAAGATCGGGATTCGCGTGTATGAAGCAGCCGAAGAGGGCACCTGGCACTTGATCAGGCAAGTGGCTCACTACCGTGACACCGTGACCATCGGAGTGTGGGGCCACCACACCTCCTACATCAAAAACATCTCCAAGCTGGCACATACACTAGTCTGCAGTCACTGTCAGCTGAGGTTTACACCGGAATGCAATCTTCAACGCCATGCTGATCACTGTACAAGTGGTTGCAGTCACTGTCAGCAGGGGTTTACACAGGCATGCACTCTTCAATGCCATCTGATCACTATACAGGCGGCAAAACAACAATCGTGTGTGCTGGCGAGAAGGTTGAGGCGCCACAGTCTGTGTATGAGAACGCCTTCTAACCGCCCCAACCATCCAGTTCAGCGGCTACTCGGTGGATCGAGTATGAGTCGAGAAACAGAGGCGTACACATACACCATGTAGCGTGTGGGCACGGTGGCGAGCGTTGTATCAAGGGCACTCCCATAGATGGTTATGATCCGACCAGAAACACCGTTTACCAGTTACATGGCTGTTACTGGTACAGGTATCCGCAACACCAGCGAGGTGAGGATGCCGAACAAAGATACTGCAAGACAGTCCTGAGAGAGGAGAAGCTGAGAGCATCTGGATGCCTACTTGTGGTACAGTGGGAGTGCTGTATAAAACGCTGTCCAAGCGTCCCTAAACGAGTTCGGACTGTCCCATACCCACACTTCATAGTGTACGACTTCGAATCACTCCTAGATGGTATCAAGACTCATCCTACGGAGACTCTCACGATCGGGAGTACTCACATACCTATCTCTGTGTCAGTTGGCTGCTCCTTAGAGGGCGCCACGAGTGAGCCCACTCACCTCTGCAATCCTAACCCCAAAGAACTGATCAGAGAGTTCATGCTGGTGATCCAAGGCAAGCATCTCTAATCCGGAAAAGTGTTAGGGCACAGTACATACTGACAGACCTGGACAAGCTCCCAAAGCGACAGCAGCGACTGATCAATGAGTGGTATGACCAAGTGCCTGTACTGGGGTTCTACTCTGGGCGGTATGATCTGAACCTCATCAAGAAGTACTTTGTCGAGGAGCTGACTGACAGTACAGGTACAGTGAAAGTCGCCAAGAAGGCTACTCGATGTGCTGAATTACCTCGGCCCAGGAGTCTCGTACGAGGTATGGGTCAAAGCTTACGGGTGTACACAGCAGAAGAGCTGGCTCCCATATGAATGGTTTGACACACATGAGAAGCTCAACTATCCAGGGCTTCCTGACTACTCACCATGGACATCTAAGCTCATGGGTAGGATCAGAGTGGGAACAGTGTAACCAGACATTCAGCGAGCATGGAATGCGGACATTCGCCGACTGGCTGCGATACTACAACAACCTGGACGTCAGTCTATTCATCAAAGCCCTAGAGCGGATGCAGGAGTTCTACACAGAACGAGAAATAGACATCCTCAAAGACGCGGTGTCTCTCCCAGGCGTGTCACTGCAGTACTGCCTACGTGCAACCGTTCAGCATATGCCAGATGTTAGCCTCTATTCACCGGGCAAGAGAGCCTACGAGATGCTGAAGGGTGCTGTTGGTGGAGGTCCCAGCCTCATGTTCACCAGATACAATGAGGCCGGTGTGACTCGAATCTGCCAGAGTGAGCGTCTTTGCCAACATCTACTCGGCTACGACGCAAATGCTCTGAACCTGTCAATGATGGCCAAAGAGATGCCATGTGGTAAGGAGACAGTGCACCATTGATCCGGTGCTAGTAGTGTAGCTAGCTTTAAGGAGGCTCTCCTAGCAGACAGCTGGTTTTGGGTTTGCTGAGATGGATATAGAGGTCCCCAAGGCTCTGTGGGCAAAGTTCAAGGAAATGCCTCCTCTCTTCTATAACCGCGAGATCCCGGTAGAGGCAATCTCTTCTGAGATGCTGGCATATCTAGGGCGAACAGGGAGGAAGCGTTCCACCACCGAGAAGCAGGCCGGTGCCCTCTCTGGCAAAAGCGGCAGCTGTACGCACCAACACTCAAGTGGTATATAACCCATGGCCTGGAGATCACTGCTGTATACCGCACCATAGACTATGAGGCCAAGCGCCCATTCAAGTGGTTCATGGAGAATGTTATGGAGGCCTGCCACTCGGGAGATGTAGATAAGAGCAAAGTGCTCTTGGCAGATCTCTTCAAACTCCTCGGCAACAGTGCCTACGGGAAGCTCGTCGAGGCCCTAGAACATCATAGCAACACCAGCTTCATGAAGGATGAACGCGTGGTAGACAAGGCCCTGCGTACTGCATGGTTCGAAGATCTCGAGGAGATCGGTGAGTCATATGAGTTCCAGAGTCGCAAGCCGAGAATCACTATTCGAAGGCCCTCCCAGGTGGGGATAGCCGTTTATAAGCTCGCGAAGCTGCGAATGCTGGAGTTCTACTACGACTTCCTCGATCGCTACATAGCTCGTGACAGCGTTGAGTACCTGCAGATGGACACGGACTCTGCATATATCGCTATAGCATGCTCCAACCTCGACGACGTCATTCATCCTGAGATGCGAGCAGAGTATAAGTCTCATAAGCAGGACTGGTTAGCTTGGAACAAATGGTCTGGACAGACGTCGGGACTGTTCAAGCTCGAGTTCGAAAGCTCTCTACTCCAAATGCTACTACGTGGAGAGCACAGCTGCAAGTAAGTGCTCGGGTAAGGGAATTTCAAAGTGGCAGAATGAGGTCTCTTGGCAGAGGTTCTACAGTGCCCTACATGGCAGGGTGGACAGGGTATGGTGACATATGAGCAGTAAAAACTCGGACTCTCCACTTACTATGATAAGTGCCATGTGCTGCCAGATGGTGGCCATACCGAGCCCTAGGTGGTGGTAGCTGTGTGTCTGCAAGGACTAGCTGAAGCTCTTCTATGACAAATGGTCGCATAGGCACTCCTTGATGGCGTGCCAGGTAGTACAGTGTAGGCTTCCCCTCCGCCTCTACATACCTGTCAAGCCTGTGAACATCCATTGACCAGTTAGGATGTGTCGACCACCTTTTAGCTCTACAGCCTCATACAGGTACCGAACCAGAGCATCAGATGGTAGGCACTCCTCTCCCTTGTTCGCTCCTCTAGAGCTGTGACTGGCAACAGCAGTGCCTGATAGCCTCTACCGGCTTCTTCCCAATTAGCCTAGTAACCTCGGCATTGGATCTCTCCACCACAGCAGGCAGCCGTCTCACCCATAGTCTAGAACGTTCACTCGGCGCGGCCATTTCCTGGGCGTATTGGTGTGGGAACAGTCTCTCTGCCAGTGTCCGATGCCACTGCTCAACGATAGCCTGGGCACGGCGATGCCCTACCTCGCCTCGCCTAACTACCACACCGTGTTTCCGCATGAGGGCTGCAGTCTAACCTCTGAACTCCTTACCCTCACCACCTGCAACAATTCTGGCCAATGGAGGGGATTTTCCGAAGCCTGGTAGACACACTGGAATGCCTGGGCCACCTGGCCAGCTGACTTGTCTGTGAGCGGTACTGCAGCATTGTACCAGCTGGCGAGATCGACGATGGTGAGGGCATACTTGTAGGTCTTACGACCAACTGAGTCGTGTGGAAGGAATAGAACATCTGCCTGGTGAACTCTGTTTGGGACAGTTTCTTCGAAATGGACATGCCTGATGTGCCGTGGACGATGTCTGGATATCTGCCACATCGCCTGGCAGCTGAGCCACTGACTAACTGTCTCAAATGGGAAGTTGTGGCCCTTGCGACGTGCAGCCTCGAGTAGTTGAGGGGGGTCACGGTAATATCCACCAGGCTGATAGTAGAGTTCCTCAAGAAAGACGGTTGATAAACTCCCGGATTTCATCACTGACGTCCACTCCCGTCCTGTCACGCATGGCCTGGGTGAACTCTAAACAGACGAACAGACGGACGTCATTCATTCGACCATCACTGAAGACCTCCTCAAACACCTCCATACACTGGTGTCTAATCTCTGATGGATCCTCACTCAACGGTAGTTTATCGACAACGGCTTGCCAGTTAAGGGACTTGACCAGGTCGTACAGAGACACCATCCTTATATAGCACGGCATAAATTTTCGGCGGCCCAGATGGCTGCGAGTGCTATGGCAACGTATGGTAGCCAAGGGCCTGCGACTCTATATAGTAGCTTTAAACTGTAGTCTATAGACTTTAGCATGGCATCCGCAATCTTGAATGCGGGCATGTTTGCCTTAGTGAACTGGGGACTCAGCTTCACCGACAAGAAGGTGGCAGAGGTCGAGCATAAGCGTCATAACCAGGCAATGGAGAAGCTGTCTAAGGAGAGGTTTGGGCATAGCAGATCACTCGAGGATATGCGCCAGAGTGAGGCACGCCGACGACAACTCCGAGCTCAGGCCAACCAGAGCCTCACAGAGGCAGATGAGAGTCTCAATGAGTACTACGAGGCTGTAAAAATATCTGAGCAAACACTCGGCTATGAAGCATCGACAGGTCAGAAGACAGCAGAGCTTATAGTAGTGGTGGCAGCTGCAGCTGTGACGACAGGAGTCATGCTCTATGCACGCTCAAGCTGAATACCTGATGTGTTTGACGCGCATACCTTAGCATAGCCAAAGTAAAGTACCATCACACCTAATGGGCGAGTCCCAGTTATGAGGTTTCCGATGTTGAAGCTGAGCCGGTTGCCATGATTAGGTGGGATGTTCCTGGCCCCGAGGTGGTGACGGCCCTCGAGTGCCGACTCGAGGTCGTCGCTTCCACTGGTTAGTCGCAGAAGCGCCTATGACTTAGTTCTCTGTCTGTAGAGTTGGCAATCAGCCAGCTCCCGCACCTCACCAAGAACATTGGTTCCAGTAAGCACAAGCTTGAAGTCATCTAGCTTATCCACCTACTGGATGGCTCCTCCCATCTGAACCAGGACCGCAACAGCGACACAGTCTGATACACCACGATGCAATGTCAACTCTACCCGTTGGTTAGCTGTGGTTTGAACCTGTTGGTGTTCTCGCTCCACATGCACGATCTGCTGTTTGGAACCCGTTTGCTTCAGCTCTTGGTCATTCTCGTCATACCAGACATGAAGTCGTGGAGCATTCATCGTCACATCTGCGAGCTGGTCAGTGTACACGTGGTGGAACAGCCTCGCATGCATGGCAGCCGGATTCACCTGTGTATTCTCGAGGAGGCTTAAGAGTGGAACTTCCATGGGCCTCTCGACACCTGCCTGTAGTTCGAATTCCGTGAACCCCTCATTGCACCCCACATTGTAGTACCCCTTTCCCTTCGCATAGATGGTTGGTCCACGAGCCAGCAGACCAGGACTCGGTACTCATCATTCACATAGGTGGTGTCCACAGTGCTGTTGCTCTGCACGATCTCCTACCAGTTCAGAACCTGCGGGCGCTCTACCGTCTGTTATGTTGTGCTCTGAAGCTTGAACTCGAGTGTCATGCTCTTGATCTCGTGGATCTGTGCCGAGAATGCAATGTCGATGTACTTCCCAGCAGCGGACAACAGGTTCTCATCACATATACTGAGTCAAATGACCATCAGGCGGTCCTTCCGAGAATCAGTGCGGTACGATGTCGTGAGTTCAATGGCCCCATCTGGATGTTGAACATACTGCAGCATGTTTAAGGTCTGGGTATATAGAGGTTTTACACGGCTTCCATGTTCGGTAAAGTTCTCCAGCAGATTGTCTATAGGCGGCAGGACAGCAGCCGGTCGGCACGACTGTCGGCACAACAGTCATGGTCACGGCGTGCACTGTCCCACTGTGACAGGGTCTGAGGACTGCTTCGTGACATCAACATTATCCATGAGCGAGCCAAGGTCTCTGTAGTACTAAAGAACTCCTGACTGGGATACTCAACCAGAAGTTTGACAGCACCAAGGGCAGGGTACTCAACCTACCTGTGGCCCAAACCAACAGTCCTGTCATTCTAGCTCTCCAAAGGGTGAGGGTCGAACCCAAAGATCTACTAATGGTCGGGAAGTGGGCTGCCGTATTTAGCCTCAATAGTCAGAAAGAGTGAGATATGCTGGATAGCTTCCAGCCTGAAGCAAATATCTACCTTAGGGAGGAGGGCAGTGCCACTGTAGTGGAGAGCCATGACACCAGTCATGCAGAAGGTACTCAGGAGGGGCTCATTGTTGGCTGCAAGGCAGCTGTTGAGCACATCGTCACCGAAAGCAGGCGCAGGAGATTGGACAGTAATCTGCCAGCATTTCTGAAATTCCCAGATAACTACCAGGACTACCTCCTTAAATCTGCTCGCAAGTCATATGCGCATCGCGCATGGACAAAGTGGATCTTCTGTGAGAAGTTCCAGAAGAAGAGAGTCCTAGAATCTGACCCTCAGTGGATAGAGTTTCAGCAACAGGCTGACGAAACTGACGAAGTTCCTCAAGCTTCTGACGAAGTTCCTCAAGCTTCTGAGGAAGGTCCTCAAGCATTTGACGAAGTAGCGGAGACCGGGGCCGAAGTTCCTCAGGCTTCTGATGAATGAAAAGTTGCGGCAGCTGCGAGAGGCTGTCAGCGATGACACGTAGAGCAGGCTAGTTAGTTTCATGGCGGAATTCAGCTTGTAGGTGAAGGTCTGTGTCTTTTCCGGAGATGGCTTGAAATGTGACAGATCACCTGTCTCCTTGTTGCTGAAGATGAATCAGTACAGATCAGCTGCCCTCTGTACACCTGCGATAAAGTCCCCTTTGGTCTCCTTGAGGGTTAGGCTGTCGTATATGGTCTCGAGCAGGGCACGTCCACACTTGGAGCTGAAGTATAGCAACCGGGCATTGTGGCGGATGTCTGGTGAGATCTCGCAGGTGTACTACTGAAAGAGAATGAAGACAGTTGTCTTTGTGTGCCGGATGTGCCTGGTGATGTTGCTGAGGGAGGTGACTGTCTTCTGGTCTATTGCAGAGCCATCGATAGCTAGAACAAGTGGTTCTGTCAGTCGGGCTGCCACCAGCTTCTCCATTGTGCTTGCAGGTTCTGCGTCTTGGTGATTGGGTCATTGTACCATTGATCATTACTGTCAACCACCTCAGCGGCGGAGTCAGACAACAGAAGGTTGTATTGAGAGTGTAGATGTTCGGCCAGGAGAGCCCGCAGCAAGATGTTTTTCCCGTGTCCTGACAGGACAATGATCAGCACCACCTGGCCATCATTGGCTGGCCTACTGTCGAATGGTACAGACATGCGTGCGGAGGATGGTTAGCACTTGGTCGGCGGTAGCCTCGTCTATATCTGGGAGACTAAACGACAGTACTTCCTGCACCAGCTTTTTCACCTGCAGAGAGGGGAATCCTGCACCTCCGGTGGATACGAAGGATGTGATGGATGCATCATGCATGGAATCCCAGCAGCAGCTGAGAAGATAGCGTAGAGGGCCTGTGTCAGCACCCACAGTGTCTAGTACATCCAGTATCTGTTTGATATATGCACGGGAAGCCATGACTATCCTGTGGTATTAAACGGCAAACCAAAGAACCTTCACCTCTGGTAGCGGGAGGCTTGCGGTAGCACATTTTTTGCCATCGGTAGTGATATTGCTCAGGCTGATGGTGCCTCTCTTGAGATTTTCTTCATCCTGTTGGGATGAGCTCCGCGATTTCAGCAGATCCGTAACCAGGTCCTGTGTAAAGTACACAGCCATACCCTTGATGGCTCCAGCCTCATCGACTCCGAGCATACCTAGCATTGTCGCCCTCTCATTGATGCGTATCCCCTTGTATACAGTCTTTGCCTTGTTAATGGCCAATTGTCCTACCGTATCAGTGTTCCCGATGAGCTCTCGGGATGGGATGGTACCTCAGATCTCCCGCGGGTCTCCCTTCTCATCGAAGTCTAGGAAGGTGATTGGGGCAACAGTGTCCTCTGAACCGAGGCGTGCCTTGCCCAAGTGAGCAAGATCGCCTAGCTCTTTGCTTTCTAGGTCTGTGAGTGACAGAGTCATTGTGCTATATACAGACGGCTTAAACTTACTAGTCATACCCACAGTGAAATAGTTGGGCATAGGAGGACGACGCAGTCGGCCAAGGGAATAGGTAGCCCTGCTCAGGGTACTGGCCCTCTCTGCACGGGCACGCCATGTGGGCGGTCCACCATTCCCAGGCACTAGCAATCCTCTGTCCACATGCTCGACTATGGGCTACACACCGCTCTCTGGCACGCCATGCCTCATATGCTGCAGGGGTCTCGTGATCCATTTCTCACTATTCAGAGGTTTTAAACGTAGGCGACGATGATCTCAGCCATTGCACTCGTTGCTAGCCATAGAACCGCGGCCTCCATTAGTGTAACACGTTCAACCATGATCTTGGTGGCAGCAGAGTAGGAGGCACCACTGATGTCGATCTTTGGGATGCGGTGAGTTATTCTAAGACAATGCTCGGCCACCCCACTCACCGCTGTAGCGAGGACAGCCGCAGTCACGGCAGGAAGAACCTCATTTCCACCTGTCATCTTCACCACGGCCACATTACTGGCGACATGGACTGCCAGAGGTTTTGGTTTTGTAAGTAACTTCTGTGTCTTGGTTCGCAGCAGGTTCTCCACCTTCTGAAGACTCGCCTGGCTCTCGGGCAGTTGATTCATGATCTGTCCCGTTGACGTCATTGTTTAAGCACTGAGTATACAACACGGTTAAACATCTGCGTTCCCTGTCGAGAGAGCTAACACGATCTTCCCAGTCTGCATCTTCCAGGTGTCCGGGTTGGCACTCAGGAATATTCATCTCTCTATTGCGACATCTTAAACATGTCCGGGCTCATGCTATGCAAGAAGTACTATGATGTCTTCCGGAGGGAGTTGAAGGACTACAAGAAGAAGACACCGGATGAGCTCGCTCAGCTCTCCAGTGCTGAGCTGACAGAGGAGCTAACAGCTGTGAAGCTCTATCTAGGATTTGGTAAGGGACAGATCTGCTTCCTCGAATACCTTATCATGGGCGGGAGTATCGTTGAGCAGCTCCTGCGAGCTAAAGGTTTCTTCAAGAATCGCGAGTATTTGTCAGCAGTTGCAGACCGCCATGGCCTCACCTGACTCAGAGCTGAACAAGGCTCTGCGATACTACAAGCTGGAAAATGGATGTGCGGCGGAACCATCCAGCCCTTGGATGTGCATGTTGGCAGCGTGTATAGGGGCTGTAGGGCATGCCATGCTGGTTCAGGGTCTCACCATGGTCCCCACTGATACTGTAGAGAGACAGGATAGTCTTATAGCTGATTTGCTAGCAGCGGAGTAGGCTGATCCCGAGCACCACGATAGCTAGTCTGGATCGAACGAGAATGTCGCTGTCTTCCCACGGCCTACTCGTCGGGGTATTCAATAGGGGAATCCTGAGTAGTCAGGTCTCGGGTCACCGTACATAACCCCTAGACCGCTGTTGTCACCACCATGCCACCGATAGTCTGGGTGAGCACTGAACTCTCTCTGTAGTCTGCTGGCCGCTGACACGCTATGACTGTTGAGCTGTGGGTCGAAGTCGTTTGTATCAGGGAGGCTTGCACCTAGCTGATGGAGGATTCGTCGCACCATGAGGTACACGTGGAATCTGAGACAGCTGGCGATGAGCACAGCATCAGGAGTACCAGAATAGGAGTGAAGCCGGGTGGAACTTACTCCACATCCTGCCGTGGCACAACACACGACAAAGTTCAGCTGCTGATTCCAGTATGAGAGGCTTGGAGCATTCATCCAGGTATGAGCTTGCTTCGCATCCTTGATGGTGATGGGGCGGTTGGTCAGCGGTCATGGATTGATGGAGAAGCTGGTTCGGGACCATCCATCCACTGTGATGGAGAACGGTGTTAGCTCTGGTATATCAGTCAACAGACCTCTCAGGCCAGTCAAGGGTGTACCCAGGAGGGGCGGTTGGTTTCAGATGACTGTCGTCAGGTTCAGTGGGAAGGCCATCTATATTGGTATTCCTAAAGCTACCGTACAGACAGCACACTATTTGTAGTCGTCTCGACTCCAGAGACCAGCGAGGCGACCTCGCCATAACATCTCGTTTTTTAGCTCCTCCATATCAACCCGCCCGCTGGCGTCTGTGAGGTATTGCTGTTGCACTTTAGGTTTCTCCGTGTGGTACAGGGCGTGGAGCTTCAATGTATGGTGGTACTCTTCATCGGTGACCTGGCCATCCTCGAGAGCTTTGCTGACAGACTCATCGATAGTCCGTAGCATACTCTGTGCCAGTGTCACATACTTAGCATGCTTCTCCAGCCTCTTTGTGATCTGCCGCTGCCCCACCACCAACTCAGTGGCCAAGACAGTGGTAGCTAGTGTCACGCCACCCAGCAGGAACGCGACCATAGCCCCCACCCCTGTAGCGAGAAGTGTCACAGCTGCCACACCAGCACTGGCTCCAATCACACCCGCAGCGGTGGTTATATGCGCAAGGACGTTGTAGGCTGTCTTATATCGCCTGTGCGTTCTGCTGTGCTTTTCTGCCTCATGGACGAGATTCTGCCTGATGACATCTATGTACTATACCACCCTCGTCAGCAGTCAGGGAGTAGTATAGTCCTGGTTGCCTCCGCCACTCTGATTTTGCCAAAGTATACCTGGAGATTAAACCTGCATCACCTGCAGAATCTGCTCATGAGTCATAGAAGGGTTCATTTTGGAGAGCCTGGCGAACCGTGCGAGCTTTTTAGTGTCGAGACAGATGTCTCTTAGAAAGTGGTCATCCAGCACTAGGTCGGGTGCCAGTATCTTTCTGAGATGTGACACCTGGGACGTCACCTTATGATCAAGATAGTAGGTCCGCCGCTGGATGGCTTTCTTGGTCTTACACCTCTGCGCTATCTCCTATTCCCGATGTATAACATCTGGCTCATCCTCGTCTGTGAAGACACCTGGCTCTTCGTCGTGTGTGAAGACATCTGGCTCATCGTCGTATGTGAAGACATCTGGCTCATCATCGCCTGTCAAAACTCCGCATCCCGCTTACTCTCCTCCAGGAGGGCCTGCCAGTATCGGGAACCTTCACTGTTCCTTCGCTGCCATGCCTTGCTGACAGCCTGTTGATACCAGCTCTCCCGCTGTAGTCGCTCTTCTTCTTGTTGACAGATCTGTTGCTGTGCGAGCATTTGTTCTTTCAAGGCCTTTGGGCAACCGTCTATAGGGTTCATCATCTCGGCAAAGGTCAGATATTCCTGGTGTGATATCATGTTGTCGTCAGGTCAATGAGGAATAAGAGTGTAAACTCTAAATGGGCGTCCAAAATCTCATCCGTGCTGGCATATATGTTAATGGAGGGGCTGTCAAACAAGTGATTTACAGGTGTGAATAGGCTAGGACTGATAACTTTTCATAGGTTGCTGTTGGCACCTGGGAGATACTCTATCACGTCCCGACCGACTTCTACCAGTGAGCTGCTGTGTGCTCTGCCCATAGGTTGATGTAGCACATCGGCGTGTATGTATGTTGTGCCCTGCTGGGGCATCTCGAAGAGGACCCATTCTACACGGTACTGTACCACCCATCTCCCCTCTAGAGAGGGTGAGATTACGTTCTCACCACCGAAGAGCAGCAGTCGGACAATCGTCATGGTTATATCTCCTGTTTAAACCCCTCCAATGGCGTGCTATGGAACCCATATTTGCTCACTCGACTGGTCTTGCCGACCTGGCAGATGTGTACGGAGTTGATGCTGCCAAGGTAGAAGAGAGTGATGGCAAGTCATTCGCCCTACGGTACGAAGCAAACTCAAAGGCATTCTCCCTCCACCCCATTGGTGGTGATGGGGTGGGGCTGCTCACAGACCTCAAGGATGTGTCGACGGAGCGCCTGGGTCGCAACATAGATGGCCACAAGATCGTGTTTCGGTACGATTTCCCAAAGAGGAAGTACATCCTCGAGCCGTTGATTGAGGTCTCGGATACAGAGGTGGCAGACATCAACACCCTAAATGACAACCTCGGCTTTCATCTGGTCCAACCCTATTCGAGAAATGCCCCGCCGATGACACATGGTAGTCTGCTATTGACCCTGGAAAAAACCCTGCAGTTCATGTTTGAGAAGAATGAAGTGTGGTACCGCGCTCGACCTGGTGGTGACTGGCGAACCTGGTTGCCACTTTATAGGCCTCCCGCAGTCATTGGCATAGAGGGTACTCCCCTCTCCACTGTTGTGAAAAGGGATGGGAAAGTTCGAAAGCTCTACAATCGGGGATTATCCTTCCTCACATACATAGGTGATGGTGTCTCCCTGACGAGGGTGTGTCACCGGATCAGGGTTACAGGTGGAAAGCTCCTGCTGCATCATCCATTCGATGGACCAGTAGAAGCTGTTAACCTCCAGGAAGGCATCCTATGGATAGATGGTGTGTCACATGTCTCCAAAGTCAAGGGTGCTGTTAAACTGCTTCAGCGAGTCAGACTCACTAGCCCGCAAACGACTCATATAGTCCCAGAGCTATGTTTCTTAGCCGACGACAGAGTGAAGCAGCTAGCCCCTGCCCCTAAGGGGATGAAGATCACTATCGATCCAGATGCAACAGGGCACAGATGTTTCTCGAGGGTTTCACTCTGTTCAGTTTAACTCTTCATGCATAGCCATGATTTTCATCATACTGCTCGTGCTAGCGTCTAAAGCAGTGGCACAGGGCGCTGAGACTGCCATGATATTGGATGCCAGTGGGCCCACTTCCGGGATGACCCCCAGTACAATCCTTGGGTTGACCCCTTGCGGAGAAACATTTACCACCGCTTTCACCCAC
This sequence comes from Chaetoderma sp. LZ-2023a, assembly GCA_034401795.1. Lineage (NCBI taxonomy): Eukaryota > Metazoa > Mollusca > Caudofoveata > Chaetodermatida > Chaetodermatidae > Chaetoderma > Chaetoderma sp. LZ-2023a. The sequence continues at coordinate 269,137,016 of CM067369.1, read as the reverse complement.
ATGAAGAGATCGAGTCTGTCTGCCACCTCTATGGTGTGGAGAGGGTAGGACATGATTGTCTGCTGGAGACACGTGCTCAGCACCAGATTATCTGCGTAACATGTGAACATGCCCGAGTCTGCCGTGGTGCAAATGCTAAGCATTTTGGCATCCTATAAGGTGAGCGTTGTCACGGTAGATGTAAGACACTATGGGTGATCCCATCATGCCGACCACGAAAATCACATGTCTCAACACCCCTATGCCCCAGGGATTGAGAGGGCGGCGGGGGGGGGGGGCACGGATCGCCGAACGGCTACCAGTTGAGGGAGGTGGTGTCAATTTGACTAGTAGTAGGGTCGGAATTAAAATGATACTACCTTCCTCAACCGGCAGCCGTTCGGCGATCCGTAGAGGCATACACCAACCACATGTCTCAACAACCCTATGCCCCAGGGATTGAGAGGGCGGTGGGGGCCATGGATCGCCGAACGGCTGCCAGTTGAGGGAGGTTTTATCATTTTAATTCAGACCATACTACTCAGGTACATGTGAGTGACGGATAGCACCCATCCTGCGAAAGTAGGCTTCACTGACAGGTACATGTGAGTGACGGATAGCAGCCATCCAGTGGATGTAGGCTTCACTGACAGGTACATGTGAGTGACGGATAGTGCCCATTCTGTGAATGTACACTTCATTGACAAGTGCATGTGTGTAACGGATAGCACCCATTCTGTGAAAGTAGGCTTCACTGACAGGTACATATTTTACCATAAACCAATGTTCCGGGCACCATTACACGTGTTTCAGATTGTTATTATTTTATTACGTAAGCTGATGGTAATAAAGAATGAGAGACATAAAGAAAGAGGACATGGATGACGCATGTGCTGTTTGCGACTTACGAGAAAGGATAATCATATCCGACACAAGCCAGCCACACCCTGCCGCTAAAGTCCATTGCTGCGTTAATGGCGCAACCGCCGCTGTAAGAGAACGCACTGCAGATTGAGAACACAGACAGACCAATAGGAAGTGGCGCCAGTCCGAGACCCGGATTCATGTTTCGTGGATCTAAAATAGCCAATGTACTTCCAACCAACAACGCATGCGCGACAAGCTGAGAAAGAATATCATATAAATAGATCAGTTTAATCTTGCTACTCCGATGACGGGCTATGTGTATTTGTCAAAGTTTCGGGCAATTGACGATTTAAACTTTTAAGTCCTAATATAAAAGTAAGCAATAGTGTTTCAGTGAAAGAGGGCGATGATTGCCATTGATAACATAGGAGCGATGCGCCTTGCATAGTCACACATCTGTGTCGCACAACCTGATCAAGAGTCACCTTCAGTTCAGTAATTTTGGCAACAGTCAGACGATTCAGCGCACAGAGTAAAAAAGACTACTTGCAATGTTTATCCTTGCAGTTAGAGATCAACGAAGCTAATAGATTCAGCTCTTGCCCACCCTGTAGCTGCTACTGTGTCCTTCACTTGTGAAATACGCTGTACCATTATGGCCACTACAGATGCTCACAAATAGTCCACCACCTCCATTGGCCACTATATGCATTGCTGATCTATATGTCGCATGTGTACGCATGAATCCAAGATTCTTAGGGGCACAAATTAGACCTCTTTTATTTTTGGTATTTATCGGTGTTATACCATGTCCTGATGCATTAATTCTCACCTCTTCCTGATCATCGTGCCAGAGGGCCAGTAAATCTACAGGTTGTAGCGCTACTGCACTTGTTAGCAGTCCAGTCAGGCGTTCCACATAAATTACCATGTCTTAGCTGGATAAAGTCACTTGCTTCAGGCGGTGCTTCGATGGATATGATGGCTTGGCTATATATGAGAGTGTGCATGGCATAGAGAGCTGTCAGCCTGAAAAGGACATTATTATCCTATTTTGTGTAGAGGTAGATGGATTGCAGTGAGTGCTTCACGTTCCTTGATAGCTGTCACAGCACCGGTAATGATCCACTTGATATTGGAATTTATGTGGCGACTGCAGATTTGTTTAGGCTGTAGTTGACCAGCCAGATAATCCATATTCTAGATTAGGCCTTATTGGCTGCAAACAGGCTTAACTATTCGCTGATGAACTTGACATCCAACCAATGATTAAGGCAAAGAATGAATCCGATCTCTCACTCAAGTATATGATGTCATAACCAATTACATCAAACATCTAGCCTGACGTCACAACCATAATTAACAGAGAATACTCCATCATGGAACTTGAATAGTCGGTCAAAATATTCAACAGCTTACGTGTATGGTGACCTTGATATTGGGATTCTGTGCTTCTGTGTTAAAGTATGCAAATCCATCCCAACACGCGTAAGGCGTGGGCAGAGTTTAGCTAGGAATAGGTCTGTCATAGCTAGAAGTGGATACTTCTATCGTGATCTATATGGACGTTCTTATGTCTGCATGACTTCAGCAAGCAAGCATCAAATACGTTGTTGTATTCCAATGGGAAGATGTGGAATGGCTGTATCTTCTAGCCACATGCATAACTGTATCCTACTGACATGGAAAGCTATGGTCATTTTCTCTATGTGAAGCCATCTTCCAGATTCCAATCCATCTGTTTTCTATCCACAAACATAGTAGTAGGGGAGCCAAGGTTGAAAACATCACTTTTCACCTATCGGAAAGTAATAGTTTGTATCTGTGTTTTTCCTCTTGCTCTTAGCATAAGTTGTTGGAAAATGCCTATTAGCAAGAATATCCGTTTGCAAATTCGAGATTTTGCCAATTAACTGCTCTATTGACAACCGCAATTCTGCATTGTGAGAGAATATGTATTTTAGTGGAATAAAGTAAGAATATCAAATCAGCTCAGATTTTGGTCATGAAACGCATAGAGGGACATATATTACATAAGTACAAGCACTTTCAAGACAGTTGACCATTTTACTTTTACAAAATTGGAATTTCTTTCAAATAATTGTAAAATTTTGTCATTTCTAGCTATAAGCAGAATTACTCAATAATGAACGCTTGGCGAGCTGTTGCACTCACAAGGACAACACTTTCCAAAAACACAACGCGCACGTTACCCCTTCGTTTTGACATATAATATACCTATGTATCACTCATTGGCATTGGGTACCCATAACCCCATTTTGCGCCTCAGTATAGGCAAATTACTGTTAAATCACTGTTTTCACAAAAGTCAGGAATCAGATAGATTCAAGGAAATTTTATTATTTTAGATCAGGTATGCAACCAGACTTAAAACATACCATTTCACCAAGTTTCAAATTAGTATTTTGTAGATTGCAAATACATCTCAGATTTTAGATTATCACACTTTACCATTAAAACGCAACATTACCATTGTCCATATAGACACACATAGCAGTTAAGAATTAGATAAAGTGCTCATCAAGAAAGATAGGCATCATATATGCAGACAGGCCTGACAGAGAAACAAGGTAATCTTAGATAACGTGGAGGATAAATGAATTGCAGTATTATGAAAACAGATCCTCTTGTATGTACAGTGAAGCCTCCCTTTGGCGACCAATTAATAGGCCGTTCTAAGTGGCAGCTGAAGACATCTGTTCACTTAATATGCCTATTAATGCAGTTAATAATTTCTGTGAGCACATGCCCATTGTTCTTAAAGATGGGTTGTCCTTAAGAACCACCATCTTCTGGTCCCAAAAGTAGGTGGTCACAGGTTTGACTGTATGCATATTTGTGAGTATGTATTATCTGTGTGTGCACGTGTGCATGTCACATAAGGCATTTTTGAAAGACTTAATTCTGTCCAAATAAATTCTCCTTCAACCCACAGCAACAGGCCGCAACACAGATTTCACCAGCTCTGTCACAAGGCTAGGCCTTTGTACAAAATGGTTTGTCTTTATATTTCTTGCAGTTGCAATATCATTTTGGTAATGGGTTTATCTCTGGTGTTTTAGACTTTGTTATTTTAATTGTTGTTAAAACCCCATCTGATACAGACCTTCCAAATCTGTATGTTGGATTAGGTAGTCCGACAATATGATTATGTGCATTTCTGTACATAGCTATTTGATAGAGAGCCCGATAGCAGTATTGCAAAAAAGAAGCATCTTCTGTTGGAGGGGGGCCGTAAATCAATTCTGAATGATGCAAACATGTGTTCTCTTAAAACGCCCAATGATGAGAAGTTGGATTTGTTATATAAGGAATCTCCGATCAGTATAACATCTCAAATCACGTCCACAGATTTATCCGTACTATTTTCGCCTTAGCGTGTTAATGTTTGTAGTTTATTTTCCTTCATCAAGGAAATTGCAACCTTGAATGCCTTCTATTTCCCCTGGATAATGTGTAGCTGACGGTGTCGCAACCTGTGATGGCATAGGTGGCGAATAAGATGGAGGAGGCGTATTTGGCTGTGTGATTCAGCATAGTTGTCAGACGAACTACCAAGTCGTGAATAAGAGGAAATTCCCCTATGCGTGGCATTCACATTTCTTTTGAAATGATCACGATACTATGGTATATGGACATCATTATCACGTCAGTGTCATCTGAGTAAATTGCTACATGATGCCAGCTCAGTTTGTTCACAGAATAGTTCGTATGCACCATGAGGCGCATATCAGCCTCTTCATGATCCAAGCAGGATAATGCATCAATGTCAACAACACCATTTATGGTCACTGACACCGCTTTACATGAGTTCCTAACTGTTCCACCTAAAACTAGTGTAATAGCGTTCGGCTTTTGTCTCGCCTCTGGCCTCATGTATTCTTCTGAGTGGTAGTTATATTTGCCTTCGTTTTCTCATTCCCCATCAGCTTGGCCCATGCAGGAAGTAATACCCCTAATGCAGGAATGCATTCTGCGGTTTCAACTTCAGTCCTGTTCTGTTGTTCTTCTAGTTTCAAACTATTTGTTGGCCGAAAGTTATACTATCTCCAAAGAAAATGTATTAAGTCACAACCAGCAGGCTTCATAGCGATTATCTTGTTGAGATACACATCTTTGAAATCTTCAAATGTACTAGTACCAAGGTTTTGGAATTTCTGTAGGAAACATATCGCATCTACAAGAAATGTGGTTGGCATATCACAAACCGGCAGGTAAGAATGCTCATCCATATTTGCATATGTTTTCATTTCACTATAATTATCTGATTTACAACCCTTTTCTCATTTAATGTGTCGTGCTGCACATCATGTTCAAACAGAGAAGATGGGCATTCTGTTCATTCATGGCTGAATGCTTCATTTCTTACTCTTTGCTGTTTTCATTGGATATACAACACAAGGGCCAAGTCACTGTAGTTTCCTCTTGATATATTTTCTTTATCTGTGTGTGACTTTCCTTTTTGTCTTTGGTGTTATAATGGGTGGTAAAATCTTATCTGAGTTGCTTTCTTTTGCTGCTTTAACCACCTCTTTCCATTTTGTAATCGCAAGAGCCAAACTTGTGTTTCTGGCTGTTTGTCCTGTAGCAATATTTATCAAAGAATCATCTTTGCCCACAGCTACAAAGGGATCTATCATCTCAAATCTTACAACATTCATGAGCCTTGCAGCCATCTCCTGTTCTTCAATGGCCATCCTTTGTGTAGCTAGCTGTAAATCTTCTTCATTGTTTAGGTGGGTCATTACCTTAACATGTTCACCAACCTTAGTCATGAAAGGTATTGCTTTTACATACTTGTCTCGTGCAGATTCATTAAGACTTACTTCCTTGAACATAGATGTCTCTACTCCTTGTTAAATGTCTGCTCAAGTCCTAAGTCTGTCCACACACCATTGATTGAGGATGTTGTCTGTCTTACTGTGAAGTTGCCACAACAGAACTGAATGTACACGTTCGGGTGTGTATTTGGCAGTTCATTAATGTCATGTAGGGACTGTGGAAAGCATACCATGTAATTATGATGCTTCATCGACACTAATAATGGTAGCATTTTCTCAGCTTCCGCTAAGTGTTTCTGCCAATTACCAGATCTTTTCTGATTTAATGTAGCCTAAAACAATGGTTACCGCATCGATATGTACATCCCAGTATTTAGCTGTTGTATGGAGTGTCGAGGTGAACTCATCCCAATTTTCTTGTTGCTTGATATCCTCCATAAGTCCTAGCAGATCATCCAATTTTTCTTCACCTGGATCTTTTGTAAAATCTGGCAATGGTGAACGTAGATCACATGCTATTTCGGTATCACGTTTGTCCACCATCCGCTATTCAAATGCTTCCCATTTCAATGAAAACCTTGCTTCCGCTGCAAGAGAATGACACTGACCATCTTATAATAATCTTTACCAGCCAGTACGTTATTTGTTGTTCCTTTCTTGCATAGCCTTCTCCATTACATCTACAATTCGGGCTACCAGTCATCATTTTGCCGAGGGCACTCATGTAGTTCATTAGAATGTGGAATCCACTAACCGCTTTCCAATAGAACCATATTTTTCTTGGAATTTTGCTACCAGGCCTTTGACAATGGCATATATCGCTTGCTCTGCTGTAACAACATCTTCTCGGGTCAGTGTTTCTGCTGCCTCGAGGAAACAATCCAGTGATGCTCGAACAACCTCTGGATTGGCTGGAAATTCTGGAAATAGTGGTCCATACCCCTTCGTTCACTCTTCTAGATTGTACATTTTTCTGAAAGGTTGTCCATGTTGGACCTATGTTCAAGTCATCAGTTGCCATAAGGTTTGTTGGTATCATTCGAGACAGCATCCAAATTATGTTTGTGTCATTCAGCTTATATTCATGTATCAGTCAAAAACCCTGTTTGTCTTCTGTTCTTCAGACTTAAATGATCCACATCTAAAATGAATGGATTTGGAACCTTTACTGTTATTTTCCTACATTTTCCGAAACTTTGTGTCAAAGAGATCTGTTTCGGTTTTGCATTTGTGTCTTGGTTATATTGGTCTAGAATGTGTGTAATAGCATGCAGGGTTGCTTAGCCTTTAGTATTTCATGAAAGTCTAAATTGTTAAAAGCAAATTATGTAAACACACCTTGCAGCATATTTTATGATATATATATACCCCATTCACGTCAATATTATCATTTACCTGTTCTACGGCATGGATTATATAGCGTTGCGCATCTGCATAGCTTGTACTGTTTACAAACCTATTAAGAAGTGTAATTAGCTCTTTGGTACGACTTTGTTAAAAAATACACAATCCTACACCCACATGTTTTGGAAGGGGCATTGAAACACATGTTGACCCAGCATTGAAACACATGTTGACCCGACATTGAAACACATGTTGACCCGACATTGAGACAGATGTTGTCCCATACGTAATGGCTTGGCTTAAATTAAGAACACACTTATGCAGATCACGCTTCAAAACGGCACGCCCACAATTGTTCATTTCAAAATCAGAATTGGTAATTACCCACGTCACACGCCACGTTATACAGTTCGTTTGTAACCAAGTTGCTTGCACGGTCATATGATATAATAATGTCAGCAATCGTCTCATCATATGCTGTTCCTGTGATAGTGGCTGAATGTTCTCTGATAGATGACTGGGGTTGTTTTGGTTGTATGAAATGATTCTCTGTCGAGATCACAGGGCATGGGTCCCAGTAGGGTAGCCAGGCTCGAAGGGGAATCTAAAATTCATACAATTAAATTCAGCTTATTACTATACTTGCTCCCAAAGAGACGGCAATAGTAGTGTAATTAGTCAGTAAAAGGCCAATGCCATTTGCGGTCATAGTGTCAACGTCATTTTGGTCAGCGGAGGCTAGCTGTTGGCTTAACGTTTCCACATTCAAACCATCTTAAATAGCATTGAATAGCATTAACGGTGACCAATAAAGCGGTTGGCCATTTTATATGTGATCCACGTTGTAACGTTTATATGGTAATTTTGAAATGAGCTGTGTTATAACCACATTTCTTAGATAACCACCAAAATGTGGTCCCACAACCAGGTAACCACTATTGACCATCTGCACAAGATCGCTGAATACAAACGTACCTCCGTTGACTTCCCATTTTAATCTTAGATGGGGGTAGGGGTAATTGGGGCTCTATATCTCTGCAATGCTTCGGCAAATTACAGTGAGTAATATCTTAATGGTTAGGACATATATACGACATTATTTTGACAAATTATTATACAGACTAATTGAAAATAGTATTTTGGGCATATTTTATAATTACACATGCTTACAAAAAACACAAGAGTGAAAATATATTTTTCCAAGAAATAATGAACGTATCACTTCAAAGCTTTCTCAAAACATATTGTGTCATGTAATCCTCAATATTAAATGCTGGTATGCTATATTCATTAGCGCTGACCTTCAAATTTTAAGTCCTCAATGGCAATCTCAAACATAAATATGTGCGTGACCCTTAATATAGCTATAGCCCATATTTGCAATCCAGATATTCTTGCTAACAAGTATTTTCCTAAAAGGAACATATCTGAGAATTACAAAATGAATAGCATCAAGTATTACTTTCCGATAGGCAAACTTCTTAAGCAATGACTTTTATCAGGTTGGCTCCCTACTATAGTGGATTAATATATGGAAGTAAAGCAAATTTGCTGCTGTATGGAGAAGAGCTTAAAGTGGTGTTGAACGTGGATGCAGATGCGCATACATTATATGGGATCAACACATCTTTGTGTCAGTAGGGATTTCCACAAAATCGGCATTGACATGTCACGAGCCTTCGTCACAATTAAATACTCAAAGATCCTAGATGTACTATGTCAGGTCAGATGTGTGAATTTATATCTTTATTTAGCTATAGAAAATGTAGGGACTTGTCTGCCAGCACACTGGCAGTGTGAATTTATTTACATATAGACGCTCTGTCGATACAGACAGATATGCTGGCTTTTAAACTGGTTTGTCGTTTATCTAGCTTGCGTCTAGGCTGGCCTATCTAGAGTGAGATTTAAAGGCCGATTTCCTCACTATATATATATATATATATATATATATATATATATATATATATATATATATATATATATATATATATATATATATATATATATATATATATATATATATATATTTATATATACCCTCCAATTCCCACGGCATGGCGGCGGCAATACAGAACCAGAAACAAGCACAGTGTAGGCTCAAGGATGAGAAGTACTCCATCCGTAGGTATCGAAAGGACACCAATTTTAGGCACATATTCTACACAGTCATACACAAAATATCGCGGACACTCCACAGTATCACTCAACTCAAATTCAGATCCATGTTCCACGATCTGGCCAGAAATGTGGTTAACCCGACCAGGCTGATAACATCAACCATGACTTCCCATCGAAAGATGCCACACAAGCCTATTTCACAGAAATCCACATCAAACAACTCCTAGTTTAGAAAAATAGACAAGTCAGCCGACAAAAACTACCCTAGCCACCCACTCACAAAGTCTATATCTAGAGAGGAATTCGACAGTGCCCATCGACATTAAATCCAGGGTCTGCTGCAGGGTAATGATGACGTAAGATACAAACACATTACAGACAATCCAAAGATAGGGCAGCCACTCATTGAGAATGCAACTACATGCTGTTTAGGCCTGATCACATCATGTTTCCCGATCATGGACAACAGCCATAATGGTATTAATCTTCAAGAACAAGGGTAGTCATATTGACCCCACTGCATATAGACCAGTAGCCATAACCTCCAAAGTAATCCGACTGTTCCATAAGATTCTAGCGAACAAGCTTCAGGTATATATAAGGGAAAATGGGCTGTTGAAAATTGGCTTCATACTGTGAAAAAAGGGTTAGGTACGAACATCCCCTTGTGCTGCGTTATAAGCACAAGTCTGCGTTCACCACCGTTTTTTTACTTTCGAAATGCCGCCTCCTCAATACCGCACAGTACTATTAAAGGGACACTCCGTGGCCTAGCACTTCTGGATAACTTTGTTCAATATCTACTCTGCCTCTACAGAGTCATAGCCAGCAAGGTATGTGGCCCATGGGGGCTGACAGGCGCTATTCCACAGAAAATTGGTCTTCCGCAGAGATGCTCACTATCTACTCTCATGTTCAATCTGTATTTGGAACCGCTGCTGCAATTCACCTTTCCAGAGTACCCACCCAGCATATGATGTCATAATGAACTGCGTGACGTGTAGAATGACATCATAATGAATGACGTCTTGAATGACGTCGCTAAGTACGTCACGAACGCATATTTGAATACAGTCTATGCGCTGTTGTACAAATTGTTTGCTTTTGCTATTTAATAAATATGCTGTTGAATATTTTAAAACTAATTTGACTGGACGCTGTTGTTGTCATAGGCAGCAACAGTGCCCAATTAAATTAGTTACAAAATATTCAACAGTTTCCCTGTATAGTTTTCAGGAAATTGATAGCTAGGGCATTCAGGGATCGATCAATCCCAGCACGGCGAGGTGTGGGTGGAGCTTAACTAGTGATGAGCGGGGCATAGCTAAAAATGGAAAGGTCCAATAATGGCCAGCTCAAACGTCACCATTCTGGCGGATGAGGGTGACACCGCGATTGTGACTCGCCAATCCAAGGAGGAGTATCAAATGGAGGTGGACAAGTTCGCCAGAACCATCAAACCACTTGGCTTTGCACTGCATACGAGCAAGTCTATATCATACCAGAAAACGGATGGCGAGATCTCCCCTCTAGACATAGAGATTGGTGGAGTCACATTCAGCGATAGTCGGGCAATCACACAATATCTGGGCACCCGCATTTCACATAACGGCTAAGAGCACATCATCATTCACATGTTCGATACCCTGCAGAAAGAGTTTGAGAACATCCACAAAGCCAGACACCCCAAACCAACGCAGAAGGGTAGGATCGTTCAGCATTACCTCATTCCGTCAAAGTACTTTACTTTACTTTGGCCAATGAGATTACGGACGAATATGTGGGCATGCATGGTCTGTACACAGAAGAGACTCAACAACTACTATAGCTCTAATAGTTACAACGAATATGGAGTCCGGGAATTGTATGCTGGGTAGATTGCACAGAGATCAGCAGCAATCTCATATCCCGTGCAAATGTATCTCTATTTAATGGAGACGGTAGCTTTAATGTGTACATCTTGAATTCCAGAGAGCATAATGAAATAGACCTACCACTTCCGCGAATGCTATTCCAGTGGTAGTTTTTTCCGGATCAGGGAAGGAAGCAAAGCCACGACCCGTGCTGTTTTCACCAAACACTCTGCGCATACCACCTTCTCTATCATCAATAGCACCTATAGCAACATAGAAAACAATACAGTATGACATCAACTTATATGCTGTCAGCATAGGCAAACCTGGCATTTATGCAGAGGTAATTAATCCCGCAATGGCTCTCTCTCTCTCTCTCTCTCTCTCTCTCTCGCACTCCCCCTCTCTCTCTCTCTCCGAGCATGCGTGATTGCACGCGTGCTAACGCGCATGGACGCTTGCACACGTGCCTACCTGCCTGTTTGCTCGCACGTACGTGTGTGCATTCGGGTGAGCGCAGTGCGTTTGTCCGTGAGCGTGTGCGTGCATGTGTGGTTCTCACCAAGCTTTAACTGTTGCCCTTGGGAAGTTGGGATCTCGATGAATTGCTTGCATATTTGATGTCGATATTCTGACGGTCAGGATAAAACAAGTAGTAAGGGCGCAGAGCGACAAGTCAAAGAGTACTAAAGGGATCTTTCCCATCTGGCTACTCTCGGGGTCCTGAATAAGATACTTAAATTTTAGGGACAAGAGATAAAAGGTCAAGAGGTCAAATGTCAAGCTTATCGATAGGGTCCAATGGACAGGTGTCGGAATTCTCCATTCTTCGTTTCCTTTGACCTTCGCACATATATGACCTACTACCCACTACACATCATCCGCTCACCACACATCATCCGCAATGCATAAAGAAATGTGTGGCGTCTGCTCATTCTTAGTTCAATTCAGTTCAGCTTCGTTCAGTTCAATTCCACAAATTATATGTGGAAACGATATGCATAGATCATTACCGACATCACACGTGGTACAATTGTGATGAGCATTTCTAGCAATGGCTGGCCCATTCCTACGTAGGCTCCGCCCAGTATTGGAATACCTTGAACCCTGAATTACCAATATCCAAATTTCAAAATACATGTACAGGTAAGATGTTGAATAATTTCAAACTAATTCCCGAGTAAAATTAGTTTGAATTTATTTAACAAAATGTTTACTAAATTGAAAGATGATGATTGTGATGACGACGACGACGACGACGACGATGATGATGATGATGATGATGCTGCTGATGACTTCAAGCCTATCACTTACGCGAAAACAGTCCATATGTAACAGCGCATGCGAGAAATGCTCCGATTAGATGACAGCCCACGTACATGGGGTATTTCTTCCATTTCAGGCGTCCTGTTAGACACATTGACAGAGCGACTCCAGGGTTTACCCACGCACCTAGACGAGAGATTAACATCAGATAATGTTGTTCATTAGTACTCACTACCCAGCCATTCACACCATACACCCCGGTGGTCTTGTATATAATGTCAGCGTACCTTCCTTGCATTGCAAAATCCTGTCTAGTGGTGATACCTCGCTCATGTATGATTTCAGAAGTTGACAATTCAAAATTGATATAATGGCATTGTATCCAGTTTGAGTAATGGCCCTAAAATCATTAAAAGGTAAAAGCCTCAGCAATGTTGTTATTCGAGCGAGTCGCTATGTGATTGGGCGCGCAAGAGGGCGCATCATCCGAATGAATTTGTTTGTGGGTTAGATGCCCTAGAGGATCCTGCATTTCATGGACGTTAATGTGCACCTTCAGATGACAATATAGACAATATTCTATTTTATCAATTCTTGGTTGAGAAAGGTTAACACAACAATACATTTTGTAAGAGAACTGATATTCCTACACCCCCCCCCCCCCCCCGGGATGGTAGGAACACCAACGCGGGGAAAGGATTGAGGATGGTAAACATCCCCAGCCACAAATTGCGCGCGCTTTGAAATCTGTTTCAGGCATTGCCTAGCTAATTTTATTTAGGGGAAATATGCGAAAATGTGTCCATGAACCATGATATCGTTTGGCATGAAACCTCTTCAAAAGTGGAAAGTTGGCAGGGTTCCGCATGAACCCGTTGAACGGAAGGATTATCAAAATTTTCATCAGATGACATTTATTTCAGTTAATCCCAATAAAGCAAGATTTACATACATAGCATGCTTCTATTATCTGGTGTTTTAGCCGCCAAGAAGCCAGTGATTCCTGACTGAAGCGTTTCTGTACAGCGAGCCCCTTTAGGGTTCAAAAGTTGCATTTAGTTATGGTATCACCGACATGTCCAAAGGGATTTTGTTGATTTTCTCCATACGTGTACAAATGACAAATAACATTGACAGTGAATTTCCTGTACTGGGACAATGGACAGCAGACGTTTTAGAAATATGGTACAGAGGCAAGTGAGTCAAAACTGCTGACGTGCCAGAAACAGCTTTTCTTGCTGACCACGTTTCCGGACAGTGAACATATTCTGCGTTCTACAGTTACATCTATTCATGGTAAAGCCGACGATATTGGTCGAACTAACTTTCTTGGCATGCTATATACATTCGTGATCAAATTACACAACTAACAGTTACATTATTTGTGTTCAGAGATCGACAGTGGTATTTTTCGGAATATTGTACATAGGCGTGCATCTCTCTTCTCCACCCTACTTCCCACCCAATCCCAAACTCAGCACTAACATTGACACATTACGCAGACACTGTTGTCCCTCCGTCATTAGTTTGTTATCCGCCAGGGCTACAGAATACAGCGTAACGATTCGTCTGGTAGAATTAGCCAATGTTTTTCTATAACCCCGAACATGTTTCCATAGAAATTATGTTGGTGTCATATGTTGTAGAGACCTACCCAGAATCAAATAATAAAATCCACACCGATCCCCTTTGGGGGAAATTTTGTACAGTGGTTTGAACTCTGAACATTGTTCGATCAAATAAATTATGAGTAGACGTACGGAAACCCAACTTCCCATGTTTTTAAAGCTATTAACCCATAATATAGAGTGTTACCTTACTAGATTAATAAACAAGGGTAATCGGTGATTGCAGACCATTGCCCTTACACCTTTGTCACTTTTCTAATTTCAGATTTTCAGATTTTCAAGATTTTGAAATTTGAACGAAATCGGATCCCTAGTTTCTTAGATAGATACACAGACAGACACACGCGCGCACAGACACGGGTTCGCAACGCCCTCTTTCCCTTACAGGACGAGGGTAACAGTGTACGTAGCGTATTCTATGGTTTACAGGTTTGCAAAATTCACTTCCATTTGGCCGCATTAAAGAGTTCAGTATGGTTTCCAAAAGTACTAATGGTTATAAAATCTTTTCCTGGCTTTATGCACTGTTCATATGTCAAGAACCTTAGATTCGTCATCAATAGCCACAACCGAATCTATGTCATCGCAGATTTCGCTTGGGCTCGATCCACAGGCCATTACTCACTGTATTCCATTTTTTGCGACAAGGACATTGATTTATGGTATATCTGTTCTTTCATGTGTGTTTGCGCTTGCCTCCTATAAATATGAGTGTCTTTAAAGGTGTAGTATCTAGATCAGTCATGACGGGATCCATCAGTCTTCTTCAAATCCCACCCACAGGCTTCTAAGCTGTCATTGCCCAGCTCCTTCCATCTCACCACCTGAAGGTGGACACGTACGCTGGGATAGTAGGATGCACGGGCGGAAGGACAAAGCCGGTGTAGACCCACTCTGTCACTCTCGGTCATCATCGCCATGTACCTGGCAAGCCCCATATTGGTGAGCGTGTCCTTCTTACAGCAAGTCGAGAAATCGAATTCTTGGTAGATAACATTTGTAGGTCTGTGGAATATTTCAGCTATTTCAATAGGTATGTATTCCCATGACCATATTTTGCTGACGTATGGTCACAAACACTCCAAGCATATATTAATAACACATGCTTACTGATATCTGAATGCACTCAGCCATATGCTTTCTCCGTGCTGTACATCTGACCTGTTTTTGGGAGACTATTTTCCTTTTGATCAATATATCAGCCTTAGCAATGTCCCAGTGATACACTAACATAACGAATATGGCAGGTGTCAAGTGCAACAACAACGATGGGCTATTAATTACAGACACATTTTAACGCCGTTGACACGTTAATGGGTCCGCCCCTCCATTGCTTATTTCACACTATGAGAATGGAATTGAATGTACTGTGCAAGGAGGACAATAAATTGTGTTTTTGGTTAGTTCATTGGACAGAAATGACTCCTGATCTTTGCAAGCCCAGTCGTATTTGTTCCCAAAGCCTCGGCTAGGATTTGTTTTAGATTGACGACGTTTGTGCTCGTGGTCTTTATGTTATATCTTCCCGTACCCATCAAACACGATGCTGCATATACCATAGTTATTTCTGAACTGTCCTATGACCTTTGAGTATTTGTATTCTTTGTCCACCACCGATAATCCAGCAGCTATCCATCATCGATCATAGGCATCACCTGCTGCAGATTGTGAGTTCCTTCTTTCAAAATCGGATTCGTCATGTCTACATGGATTATCCTAACTAGTTCCGAGTAGGCCTGTTCAGTTAATCGATATTTCATAAAATAATGGAACAATCGAAAAAATCGATTTAATCGAGCAAAAATCGGTTGTTTATATTAATCAGGCATAGCTTAAATGGACCCCTCCTTTAGGGTTGCCAAATCCAAATAAAACCGCCTGCGAAGTCTTTCATTGACTCTGGAGAAAATGTTTATTCTGTGAGTTCATTACGCTTTGTGAAAACCGCATGTAGAAAAGCAGCAAGTTTTCTTAAAACTATACAGTTTGTTGAATTTCGAAGTTGCGTTAGCTTATAAACGCTTGGGCGCTTCCAGTAATACTTTTTGACAAACATTTTGCGTAATTCAGAATAAACAGGACATATAATTATGAAATGGTGCTCATCTTCGATGTCATCACAGAAATGGCATTTTCTCTCATTGAATGGTATCGGCATAGGCTTGTGTCATCTACCGGCTTCTACATTAAGTCTATTAGATCCGGTACGGATTCTACATAGGGCATGTCGATGTTTGATAATTCTAACTTTATTTAAATAACATTTATAAGAAAATTCCTCTGAAATATGCGTGAATAAACGGGACTTATTGCTAGTTTCTAACTGACCTCTCCGTTCCTGAAGTAAATATCTTGGGACTTTTTTTCTATATAACCCTATGAAATATTCCCTATCCATATTTTGTCATTAGATGGGAATAAGTAATAACCGACGCTAGAGACTAATTTAAGCAACTGACGACAGAGCGACTCGGTGACTGAATGGCTGAGTAAGCGGATGGATGGGTGGCTGTGCGCGTGGGTCAGTAGCTGAGCGGGTGACTCGGTGGCTGACTGACTGACTGAATGAGTGACTGAATGAGTGGGTGGGCAAGGTGATAGGATGGGTGAGTGCGTGTGTGATTGGTAAGGTTATGCATGTATGCATTACTCATGCATGCATGAGTGAGATTGTGTGGCCGAATGAGTGGCAGCGTGAGGAAATGTATTAGTAGCCGAATGCTAGTGTAACTGAGTGTGTGATTAATTGTGTGATTGAGTTTGTGAGTAATGTGATTGGGTCTGTGATTAATGGTGTGTTTGAGACTGTGTTTAATTATGCGCGAGGAAAATTGCGATTGAGTGGGTAATTATGTATTGCAATGGGCGGGTGATTAACGGGATGACGTTTTTGAAACTCCGGAGATGACATGGTAAGTGAATGTTTGTATGCGTGCATGCTTGCTTGTGTATGTATGTACGTACGTGCGATTTGCCAACCCTAAAGGAGGGGTCCATTTAAGCTATGCTCATCCATTTTAGCTAAGCGTTTTCCATTTTGTAGGCGTGTTGAAATCGATCCAACGATGTGAGACGGGAATTTCTAGAATCAATATATTCCACGTTTACGTCAATCTGATTATGACGGCACCGAGCATGTGACGTAATTGATTATGATCTCAGATATGTTGAGTAACATATGGGATCCCTCTATAGCAATACTTGTATGAATGCGCTTGACGTTTAGATCAGTATTGGACAATATGTCCAAGCTTAGCTCTTAATAATATTTTTTTTTCTGCAAGGTGGTAAACATGATGTAAATACGACGTGTTGGAATCGATCTTAACTTGAATTCCTAGAATCTAATTTCACGGTAATTATACAGATGAGTTGTTTGAGCATTTTGGGAGTAAGTTGACTGAGTGCCGTTGCTGCGTAGACAGTAACAGCGTCCGGTCAAGTTAATCTCAAAATGCTTAACATAATGTTTAGTAAATTGTAGATTCGCCAAAGACATGCAATTCGTATATTAACTGCAGAGCATTACGTCATTTTGATTTTTTTATGACGTCAAATACTTGGGTGACAGGTCAGGACCTCTCCATTATCCGCACAGTCGTGCACAGTATATAGTTTCATGTTTTCATTGAAATACAACCAAAGTACTGATTCTGTTAGGATAAATTTTCTACTTGTGCTTACATAAGATTAAATTAATCTAAGGTATCCGCCAAGCATGTATGTTGTATAATGTACACTCAAGGGCCTAAGGCTTTTTGTGAATAAATTATCTATCTAATATTCTCCAAAGCCATTTTCGTAATTTTATGGGGCGGTATCGATTGAGAAATGGCGCCCATCCTAGCCAATGAGAATATTTATCAATCTTTTCAAAATTAAATAAATACAATTCTACCGTTGATCGCCGCCGTCAGGTTATTAATTTTATTGGGGGCGAGGTTCAGATCAGCGCATTTTAGCCAATCAGAATATTTGTAGCAATTCCACCATCACCATTGTGAAATAGAAAAATCGAACATCCGCCAATATCGAATTTGCGCCAGTGATCAATGGCACGCGGACCAATCTTGAATTTGATATTGTTTCGCCCGTTGGTTAACAGCTCAGGTACAATATCAAATTCGATAGTGTAGAGTATTGGTCAATGGTGCCCGACCAATAACGAATTCGATATTTGCGTAACTGGGCAATAATCATGAAGTGGTTAAATATATAATTGCATACCAACGCGTCATTGGTCATAGGCGTATGTCCAATATGGAATTCGATATTGACGTGCCTATTGGCTAATGGCACAACGAACAATACCGAATTCTGTTTGTTTTAAGCTTATTTTATTGCGTAAAATACAAATTGGGACTAGGGTAAAAGTTATATCAACTTAATTCTCCCTTCTCCCTACAGGACATAGGCCAAATTAAGATAATAATAATAATAATAATAATAATAATAATAATAATAATAATTAGAGTAATAATAATAAATCAATCAATTAATCTTGCAAACACACGAACAATCATTCAATACATCAGCTACACAATGCATTAGTTAAACCGACAAATAGGAAATCCATCAGTCAAACAATGCCAAGAGCGATCATCCAATTAGTCAAGCAATTTACAGTTCATCGGGTCACTCATTTTATCAGTCAATCAATCAACCAATAATTTAATTGTCAATGAATCAGTCACACAATTGCATCGATGAATCAATCACCAACTATTCAATCGATCATTCACTAATTGAATTACTAAATCACCCACTCACTCACTCACTCACTCACTCACTCACTCACTCACTCACTCACGCACTCACGCACTCACGCACCTACTTACACACCGACCCCCACCCCACCCACACACACACGTGCACGCACGCATGCACCCACGCACGCACACACATTCACACGCAGACCAACCCACCCAGCCATCCACTCAATCACTCATTCGCTCACTCACTCAACCAATCACCAAATCATCCACTCGCTCACGCTCCAACTCACTCACACACACACTCACCCAATTATCCACTCACCCAGCAAGCCACCAACCCACGCCAGCCACCCACCCCGCCAGCCACCCACCCACCTCAGTCAGCCACTCACCGCTCCAGCCACCACCCCAACCTTACCCATCCATCCATCCACCCACCTACTCACCCCGCCCACCCAGCCACCTACTCAACCCAGTCAGTCAGTCTGTCTGTCAGTTAGTCACTTACTCAGTCAGTCAGTCAGTCAGTCAGTCAGTCACTCACTCACTCACTCACTGACTCACTCATTCATTCACTCACTCACTCACTCACTCACCCACCCACCCACCCACCCACTCACTCACTCACTCACTCACTCACTCACTCACCCACCCACCCACCCACCCACCCACCCAACCACCCACCCACCCACCCAACCACCCACCTACCCACCCACCCACCTATCCACCCACCCACCTACCACCAACACACACACCAACCCGCCACTCACCCACACCCACTCACCCACACACACACCCACACACCCACACACCCACACACACACACGCACGCACGCACGCACGCACGCACGCACACACACACACTCAGTCAGTCAGTCAGTCAGTCACTCACTCACTCACTCACTCACTCACTCACTCACTCACTCACTCACTCACTCACTCACTCACTCACTCACTCACTCACTCATTCACTCACTCACTCACTCACTCACTCACTCACTCACTCACTCACTCACTTACGCACTTACTCATCCACCGACCCACACACGTACGAACGCACGCGCGCCAGCACGCACCCACACACCCACACACACACAGACGCACACGCACACGCACACACACACACACCACGCACCCATCCACCCAACCCACTCACTCACTCACTCACTCACTCACTCACTCACTCACTCACTCACTTACTCATCAACCGACCCACACACACACGCGCGCACGCATGCACGCACGCACGCACGCGCGCACACATACACAGGCACAAATGCACACGCACGCACGCACGCACGCACGCACGCACGCACGCACGCACGCACGCACGCACACCTAACCACGCACCCACCCAGCCACCCACCCAACCCACACGCTCACTCACTTGCTCAGTCGCTGGTCACTCACTCAGCCACTCACCCACTGACTCACCCAATCACCCACCAGCCCAACCTCGCCCATTCAGCCAACAAACCCACCCAGCCCAGGCATCCTTCCACCCAGCCACCCACCCATCCATCCCAGCCACCACCAACCCACCGCAGCCACACACCCAACCCACCCCCCCCACTCCACCCAACTATGCCTCCACCTACGCACTCATCCACCTACTCAGCCACTCGCTAACCCAGTCACTCACACACTCACCCACTCACCTCGCTCACTCGCCACCCGCACATCAACACCTCACCCAGCAACCCACTCACTCACGCAACCATCCACACATATACGAGCACGCACGCACGCTCGCTCGCACACTCACTAACTAACTCACTCACTCACTCACTCACTCACTCACTCACTCACTCACTCACTCACTCACTCACTCACTCACTCACCCACCCACTCACTCACGCACTCACTCACTCACTCACCGATCATCCAATCACCCAATCACCCACTATCTCACTCTCCAACTCACTCACTCACACACTCACCCAATCACTCACTCAACAATCTAGCCATCCACCCCAGCCAATCACCCACCCCAACCAGCCACCCACCCACCTCAGCTATCCAGTCTGTGAGCTCGCATCTGTAAGCTTTTGTGTGTGCAAATAGACACAAGGGCGCAAACACAAGCGCCAAGAGCCAAGTGCCCAGAAATAAGCATTACATAACGAACACCAACCGTTTTCAGTAGCTTCCCATTCGCGAACTTATAGTTTAAGGGGTAAAATGACAGCAGCCCAACACGTACAGGTCGGGGCGAAGGCAGCACCTAGAGCTCACCTCTGCTATTCTTCCATTTGATCTTATTCCTCGCTCTCTCTATCTCTCACCCTCTCTCCCCTCCTTTCCCCCTCTCTCTCTCTATCTCGGTCTTTCTTCCTACTCTCCCCCACCTCACACTCAACATCCACACAGGTATGCACACTAATAGACTGCAATTAATTAAACTATTATGATTTGCCGCCATTTTGTTGTAAAAATGTTTTGTGTAATCTGTATGTGTATGGGATACACGGGCATAAGAGTCTAAGTCTTATCGTGCTTCCATCTGAACAAAATAAATCACGTTTAAACCAAACAAGCACGGAGACACAAGCTCACAGAAACATGCGCCCTGGCCCAAGCGCCGGGACACAAGCTTGCATACACAAACACACGGACAAAAGCACACAGACACAACCACAGATACAAGTACGCAGATACAAGCGCCAAGATGGAAGCGCCCAGACACGAGTGCACAGAGGGAAGCGCAGATACACAATCGCGCAGACTCAAGTACAGAGACACAAGTGCTCAGAAACAAGCCCGCAGACCCAAGCGGACAGAAATATGTGCACATGCTCAAGGGAACAGACACAAGTGCACAGACACAAGCGCCCATACACAATTAAATATATATATATATATACACCTGTGCAAAAGTTAAGCACCAGCAAAAACAATAGAACGTAGAAACATGATGGTACAACTAGGCTGCCATACTTTTTGTCCCCGCGTTAGCTGACATAATTCCAAGTACGAAATGCACATGCATGCATGACTTCACGCCGCGTGATGTCCGTGCGTGGCGGGAAACAGCACACGTGTTCAGTTATGTAAAAGTCCAGTTTGAGGTGTAGAACATTACATACAGATTTAGGCGACAAGATTAGGAATTTTGTGTTCATGACCATGGTTTATTTGCACAGAGAGAATTAGCTCTTGATTGTGAACCGCTATGGCAAGACGAAGGTTAAGTGATCGTGTGAAATGGCAAATCATAGGCATGCATACCACTGGTATGTCATGCAGAGAGATTGGCAGACAGCTGAACATTAACCATACTGTAATCAGTCGTTTGATTGCAAAACATGGGCAAACTAACGAGGTAAAGGACAGGCCTAGATCTGGAAGACCGAAGAAGACTACTGCCCGTGATGATCGAGCCCTAGTACGCCTTGTTAGGAGATCTCTATTCACCAACAGCAGAGTGCTCAGCCAGCAATGGGAAACGCGCAATAGAGTGTCAATGTCTACCGTCAAAAGGAGACTGTATGATGCTGGCATGAAAGCTAGGAGACCTGTCAGACGTCCTCTCCTCACTGCACACCACAAAGAGGAGCGTCTGAGGTGGTGCAACGAAAGAAGACACTGGAACATGAGATCCTGGAGACGGGTACACTGGTCCGATGAAAGTCGGTTCCTGCTTCATGCCACAGATGGTCGAACTCGTGTATGGAGGTCCAGACGCACGGCGTACGACCAACGTAACATCATGGAAGAAGTTCCATTTGGTGGAGGTTCCGTTATGATATGGGGGTGCATCTCATTTGGTTATAAGCTGGATCTGTTGACTGTACCTGGAACACTAAATGGACAAAGACATCAAGATTCCATACTGGATAGAGTTGTGGTCCCTCATTTTGTAAATCATGCACCTGGAACCCACCCTATATTCATGGATGACCGCGCCCGACCACATCGTGCTAGAGCTGTGCATGGATACCTCCGCCAGAATGCCATCGAAACCCTACCATGGCCAGCAAGGAGCCCTGACATGAACCCTATTGAGCATATCTGGGACATTCTGGGAAACATGGTGAGAAGGAGGGATCCTCCTGTGCAGAACCTACAGGAATTAACAGACGCACGCCATATTGAATGGCAACGAATACCACAATGGCGTATCAGTCGGTTGGTGACCAGCATGAGACGTCGTGTCCAGGCCGTCATCCAGGCACAAGGTGGATATACCCGGTATTAATAATGACAGTCTCAAACTCGTGCACAGATGTTAAACTTCGTTTTCAGACACCATTAATGACAATCTAGCCACGTGTGTCAACTGTAGGGCAATAGTTGTCAGTTGTGTCAACGTAACCATATTCAGGCCTCGTTTTCAAGTTCAAACAAAAACATGCAGTGTTTCCCCACCATCATAATCAGCATTCCTCTAGTTGCATTATTACCTCTTGCACTAAGATGGATGGGTACATAAATGTTTATGCTATTGCTTTCTTCATAGCACATGAATATACCCTCGCATGTGCGTAAAAATAGGGTGGTGCTTAACTTTTGCACAGGTGTATATATACGTTGCGTTTAACCTGCGATGGTAATTAAAACGTTGCGTGTCATCGGCGACACGCTACATTAATTCTAGGCAATGCCGCCCACGACGTTGGCCTTTGCGTCGCCCTATTAATGTCTGACATAGACGTGGTGTCTGAAAGCAATGTGTGCATGTCTGTGTCTAGTGAATGCGTGATTCTCTCTCAGTACGTCAGCAATGTACGTATTCCAGTTAGTGAGGCCTTAACTAGGCCTTGGCCACACTTGACTAGGCCTTTACTGAGCCAATCCCAGCTTGGCGTGGCATTACGGAGACATAGCGAGGCATGTCGAGGCCTTACCTAGGCCTTAGTTAGGCATATATATTTCTTAGCTAGGCCTACCTAAGCCATAGGTATGCATTGTATAGGCCTAGTTCGTATCACTAGAATTAAGCTAGGCTTTAGCCAGGCTTTGCTAGGCCGTAGGTGGTCCCTAGCCAGGCTTGAATAGGCCTTACCTAGGCTTAATTCGTCCTTAAACATGTTTTCCTATGCGTTACAGATGGGTTACCTAAACCTTAGACTGGCTTGACTAGGCATTACATAGGCCTTAGCCAGATTTTGCTAGGCCATAGTCAGACTTGATTAGGCCTTATCTTGTCCTTAACTGGACCGTATCCAGGCTTTGATAGGCATTATCTAGGCCTTATCCAGGCTTTAACTGGCCTTAGCCAGGCCTTGGTCGCTGCTTGACTAGGCCTTATCGGGGCCTTACCTAAGCCTTAGCCATGCTTGACCAGGCCTTACACAGGTCTTACATAGGCTTAGATAGACATTAGCTAGCCATTTCATAGGCGGTACCGATGCCTTATTCATGCCTTATTCAGGCGTTGCGTAGCCTTAGCTAGGCCTTAGTCAGGCTTGGCTATGCTTTTTACTTACGCCATAACTAAGCCATAGCTGAGCTTTGCTAGGCCTAGTATAGGCCTTAGATAGGCAATACGTCGACCGCACAAGGGCATTAATCAGGTTTTGCTTGCCATTAGCTAGGCCTTGGTCAGGCTTGGCTAGGCCTTTTCTATGTATTATCAAAGCATTAGCTGAGCTTGGCCAGGCATTACACAAGCCTTGGCTTGGCGTTCTTTGGCTTTCCTAGCCCTTAGCTAGGATTTGCTAGACTTTAGCTAGGCTTTAGTGAGGCTTGAATAGGCCTTAACCAAGCCTTGGCCAGACTTTATTAGACGTTACCTAGGCCTTAACCAGGCTTGACTAGGTATTTGCTCGGCTGTATCCCTGCTTTTCTAGGCCGAGGCTAGCCTAACCTAGGCCTTATCTGGGTCTTAGCTAGGCTTACCTAGTACTTAGCTAGGCTTACCTATGACTTAGCTAGGAAGTGGATATGCCTTATCTAGACATTGGTCAGGCATGACGAGGTATTTGCTAGGCCTTAGCCAGGCATTTAAATGCATTAGCTAAGCATTCCCTAGGCGTTACGTATGCCTTAGCCATGACTTAGCCCGGCTTTTCTTGGCCTTGGCTAGGCCTTAGTCAGGCCTGGTTAGGCTTTACTTACGCTTTAACTAAACGATACCTGAGCTTGGCTAGGCCTTAAATAGGCATTAGATAGCCCTTACCAAGGCGTTACATAAACCTTACTTAGGCCTTAACCAGACTTTGCTTGCCCATAGTTAGACTCTAGCCAGGGGCTTGCCTAGGCCTTCACTAGATATTATCTCAACCTAAGCTGAGCTTGGGTACGCATTCCATAAGCCCTATATTGGTTTTTCTAGGCCTTATATAGGATTAGCTATGCCTTATCCAGCCCTTGTATAGGCCTTACCTATGCCTTACTTAGTCTTTAGTCAGGATTTGCTAGGCATTACCGATGTCCTACCTAAGCCTTAACCAGGCTTGACTAGTCCTTACACATACCTTAGTCAGGCTTGATAATGTTCTTAACAAGACCTTAGCCAGACTTGATCAGGCCTTACCTAGGCCTTACTTAGTCTTTACTCATGATTTGCTAGGCCTTAACGATGCCTTACCTAAGCCTTAGCCATGTTTGACTAGTCCTTAGATAGGCCTCAGTCACGCATGACTAGACTTGTATAGGCATTGCCTATGCCTTACTTAGTCTTTAGTCAGGATTTGCTAGGCCTTACTGATGTCTTACCTAAGCCTTAGCCAAGCTTGACTAGTCCTTACACAGACCTTAGCCAGACTTGATCAGGCCTTACCTAGGCCTTACTTAGTCTTTACTCATGATTTGCTAGGCCTTAACGATGCCTTACCTAAGCCTTAGCCATGTTTGACTAGTCCTTAGATAGGCCTCAGTCACGCATGACTAGACTTGTATAGGCATTGCCTATGCCTTACTTAGTCTTTAGTCAGGATTTGCTAGGCCTTACTGATGCCTTACCTAAGCCTTAGCCATGCTTGACTAGTCCTTAGATAGGCCTTAGTCACGATTGACTAGACCGTAGCCAGGTCTTAGCCAGACTTGACTAGGCCTTACTTAGGCCTTACATAGGCCTTAGTCTTGTTTTGCTAGGCCTTACCTAGGCCGTAGCCAGGCTTTGCTTGGCCTTATCCAGGTCTTTTTCCTAATGCAACTTCTGCGGGAGGGGCTGTGCAGGCCCAGGATGTAATCCTACGCGATGTAAACCTACGTTGATTCTTGGGGGACGACTCGCCGGATCTGCCAACCACGCTGAAAAGTGGACACAAAATTCCCCACTGCATGTCGTGTGTGTTTTAATAAACTTTTGGACAACAGTCTGGTGGACTGCCAGGTGCGCCGCAAGAACTATGCGACGCGTCCCGCACTGTGTGCCAAGTTATGTAACTGCTTAACATTATATACTGCCCTCTCTGTTAATGGGCAACCTTTAACTTTCTCACTCCCGCATAAATTGTGATTTAGTTAGGAGACTATCTAATAGATGTCGCTTCACTGCTTCACTGTCCTGAGTGTGTACCGTATCTACCCTGCCTGGAGGAGTCAGCTTGCGGAGCCAACCTGCGGAGACCAGCTGCAGAAATCACCTGCGGAAATCTCTCCAGCTCCGGAGAACGTGTCAACTCGTGCTATGAATATGATATGAATATGTTAGCGCCTCAATTTCAGTAACATAGTAGCCTGTTCTGCACCGTTTAGGTCTTTCAAACTGATACTTACTACCTCAATAATTCTTATATAGATGGTCATTGTTGTAAATGGGCACCTGTACAGAAAGTGTTTGTAATACTTTGCAAAGTGTAGGGCAGCCAATAATTCCCACATAGTGATTGCGTAACACTTTTCTGCATTATGCAATGTACGAGAACAATGCCCTAATACCTGCTTAGTTTCATCGTCTGCGACTTGGGATAGAACAGCGCCAATGGCAAAAGCAGAGACATCCATGTCCAGAATTAAGTCTAGATTAGGGGATGGGTAGGCAAGAATTGATGCGGTGGTTAGTTGAGCTTTTGGCGCCTTGAAAGCTTCCTCACACTCACTCGTCCACTCGAAGGGTCTGCCCTTTTCAGTTATTTGGAACAAGCGGACCGCAATTTCACTAAAGTGACGAATGTATGGGCGATAGTATGGACAGAGGCCAAGGAAGCTCCTGGTGTTGCTTACTGAAACAAGAGTCTTCCATTTGGCCACTGTGCACGTTTTCTTGAGTTGAGTAGTCACTCCATCGGCAGAGATTACATGTCCGAGGAATTCAAACCGTTTTTTTTAGAAGAATTGACATTTCTTTAGCTTGAGCTCTAGGTTGGCGTTATGAAGCCATTCCAACACATCGTCCATATCGGCCAAGGTTTTCTCAACCGAAGAGCCAAAGACAATTACGTCTCCAGATAGCATAAGCAGATCTGCCATTGTAATTTGGTCAGAACCTGCTCCATCAAGCATTCAAATGTTCTGGGGGGGGGGGGGGCATTGCACAAGCCATGAGGCATTTTACGGAACTGGGACAGGCTGTCTCTGCATGTAAAGACCATTTTTACGCAATCGGCTTCCTCCATTAACCACACGCAAGATCTGATGTGCAGAACCATTTGACTCCGGCCAAGGAATCCAGAGCTTGATCGCTGCATGGTTATGGATAGACATCTTTCACAGTCAGATCATTAAGGTGACAGTAGTCGATGCAAAAGTGCAACGACCCGTCCTTTTTACCTGCGATGACCATTGGGCTGGCCCAGGGGGATGCAGAGGGTTCAATAATGTCCGGTTTCAGCATATCGTTTACTTGCTGAAGGGCTCCTGCTTCTCTATGTATTGGGAGACAACGTATGGGTTAGCAGACAGGCCGACTATTACCCATGTCAATGGAGTGCCGTACAAGTGAGTTTCTCCTAGTTCCAAATCACCTGTGGAGAAACGGTTCTTATGTAGTAAACGGCGTACTTCGGCGTACTTCATGTTTTTGTGTTTTAGTGAGTCCTATTGTGGCATGCAAGTACAAATCTGGTAAGTGTTGTGGTGGGCTATCATCGGACAGTGCCGTAGGTGTATGTGTGGGAGGGTGTGTTTCCACCCAGATTACTTCCACCAAATGGCCACGGCGAACGCCTGAGTTTAGTATAATAGGGTTGGCCATACCATTGAATACTCTGAAGGTTATCTTATAATTGTTGGTGGTATCAACCAATACTCGTGTACTAATGCATTGGGAAGCTAACATATACTCAGGGGCAGGTTCTATCATGGCCGTGTGTGTAGTTTGTCGATGGCGTGGTGTAATGGCCCAACGGATTTCCTCTCAGCCTGTCTCAACTGTGGCTGTAGAAGCCAATATCAATGCACATGTGTTGTACATTGACGACTCCGATCCTAGGGGTATGCGACGGCCGTGTATATCTAAGTTTTATTGGCGGCAGTGGATTATGGCTTCACTAGCGCTGAGGAAATCAGCACCAAGAAGGGCATCATTTTGAATAGAGGCGATGACAACTCGTTGTATGAATTGCATCTCCTCTATCTGGATAATGATGTTAACTATTCCGGCCACTGGTACATCAGCACCAGTGCCTAGCTATAGGACGATGTTTGTTGACCTAAGGGGCGGGCGTCTATGAGGTGGGCTGCTCTCATAATGCCGCTTGTTGAAAACCATGACGGAGGCTCCAGTGTCCACAGTAGCACGGTTGAAGATGCCGCCAAAAAGACAGACACACATTTAGATTGTTTTGTGCTAATGCCCTCGTTATCTCTCCCCTTAGTAATGGGGTCGTTTATATAAACGGCCAGCTTGGCGATTTCCTTGGTGAGTGCTATTAGTAGCTGAGTAAGGAAAGGGCTGACCTGTCTTTGCCGCTGCTTGTTCAAGCTCGCCACCCTGGGTATCCTATGGGACGCGTGTATAGCCACATAGAGGAACAAAATAATAGAGTCCATGAGATCGCCCGATGTGCATGGGCAGCCGTGAGAGGTAGCCTACGCATGTCAGCTTGTGGAGAGTGGCAGCATATGTAATACTTTGCCCGTAATACGGTTGTTCCATTACGGCTATCCTCACTTTTCTAGGTATGAATCAATACCAGAATCGAATGCGGAATTTTAAAGGAGCCACAATAGTGCCAAAGGTTATTTAATTGGGCAAGCAGACGAAAATCTGATTCAAATGCAGTTAGCGTGCTAGGCCTCTGTGACATTAATAACTGTGTAATCAAAATGAGATAGGGTTCCTTGAAGGACCACTAACTACAGTGGCATCCACCTAGCTTAACTAGTTTGAGAATTCGGCCTGGCCAGCATCTGCGGATATATATACACCTGTGCAAAAGTTAAGCACCACCCTATTTTTACGCACATGCGATGGTATATTCATGTGCTATGAAGAAAGCAATAGCATAAACATTTATGTACCCATCCATCTTAGTGCAAGAGGTAATAATGCAACTAGAGGAATGCTGATTATGATGGTGGGGAAACACTGTATGTTTTTGTTTGAACATGAAAACGAGGCCTGAATATGGTTACGTTGACACAACTGACAACTATTGCCCTACAGTTGACACACGTGGCTAGATTGTCATTAATGGTGTCTGAAAACGAAGTTTAACATCTGTGCACGAGTTTGAGACTGTCATTATTAATACCGGGTATATCCACCTTGTGCCTGGATGACGGCCTGGACACGACGTCTCATGCTGGTCACCAACCGACTGATACGCCATTGTGGTATTCGTTGCCATTCAAGATGGAGTGCGTCTGTTAATTCCTGTAGGTTCTGCACAGGAGGATCCCTCCTTCTCACCATGTATCCCAGAATGTCCCAGATATGCTCAATAGGGTTCATGTCAGGGCTCCTTGCTGGCCATGGTAGGGTTTCGATGGCATTCTGGCGGAGGTATCCATTCACAGCTCTAGCACGATGTGGTCGTGCGTTGTCATCCATGAATATAGGGTGGGTTCCAGGTGCATGATTTACAAAATGAGGGACCACAACTCTATCCAGTATGGAATCTTGATATCTTTGTCCATTTAGTGTTCCAGGTACAGTCAACAGATCCAGCTTACAATGTGAGATGCACACCCATATCATAACGGAACCTCCACCAAATGGAACTTCTTCCATGATGTTACGTTGGTCGTACGCCGTGCGTCTGGACCTCCATACACGAGTTCGACCATCTGTGGCATGAAGCAGGAACCGACTTTCATCGGACCAGTGTACCCGTCTCCAGGATCTCATGTTCCAGTGTCTTCTTTCGTTGCACCACCTCAGACGCTCCTCTTTGTGGTGTGCAGTGAGGAGAGGACGTCTGACAGGTCTCCTAGCTTTCATGCCAGCAGCATACAGTCTCCTTTTGGCGGTAGACATTGACACTCTATTGCGCGTTTCCCATTGCTGGCTGAGCACTCTGCTGTTGGTGAATGGAGATCTCCTAACAAGGCGTACTAGGGCTCGATCATCACGGGCAGTAGTCTTCTTCGGTCTTCCAGATCTAGGCCTGTCCTTCACCTCGTTAGTTTGCCCATGTTTTGCAATCAAACGACTGATTACAGTATGGTTAATGTTCAACTGTCTGCCAATCTCTCTGCATGACATACCAGTGGTATGCATGCCTATGATTTGCCATTTCACACGATCACTTAACCTTCGTCTTGCCATAGCGGTTCACAATCAAGAGCTAACTCTCTGTGTACAAATAAACCACGGTCATGAACACAAAATTCCTAATCTTGTCGCCTAAATCTGTATGTAGTGTTCTACACCTCAAACTGGACTTTTACATAACTGAACACGTGTGCTGTTTCCCGCCACGCACGGACATCAAGCGGCGTGAAGTCATGCATGCATGTGCATTTCGTACTTGGAATTATGTCAGCTAACGCGGGGACAAAAAGTATGGCAGCCTAGTTGTACCATCATGTTTCTACGTTCTATTGTTTTTGCTGGTGCTTAACTTTTGCACAGGTGTATATATATATGGTTAGTTTGTTATTGTAGCGGGGATCGCTCAGTCGGGTACAAACCGACCGAGGTACGAAACGACCCGATCTGAGATTGGCCAGCCATATCCCCATTGGTATATAGGTTTGTGCGTGTAGCCAACCGAGAGAACACTCAAATAGTTAGAGCCCGCAAAAGTGATCAGTCCGCATGCGGGTCATTAGAGCTAGTTCACGCATGCTGTGTGTATTAAGCATATGCGGCGTAGCTTTCCCTATACATAGATTCCCGTGTTATCTAATTCTCGTCTGGAAAAACGAATTATGAAAACGGAATTGAAATAGGTCCAGGAATGGCTGAGATATCAGTATATTGAAATTAGCGATAAAATTGTTGACAACTTGGTAAAGTCAGCATAGTGCATGCGTTAGGTAGCGCGACGTCATAAACGTGTCACCGCTTTATGCTAGCTCGCTATAAAGTGCATGCTGATTGGTCAGATTTACGACGTCGCTCGCTGATTGGTTGTGAAATACTATATCCTACTCTGCCGTAATCGTCAGGTCAGAGGAGGCTGTATCTCAGGCGGTAACGAGCAGAGCTGTGAAACAGGCGACCCCAGGATCGCCTCTCTATTCAGCAAACTGTTGATCGCTGGAAACATAGGCAATCTCCTTCACCCCCTCGTTGCCTCTCTCCACCCAGGAGTATAAATAGGTACCGGTGTAAAAACTGGGGAAGCCCAATAATAGACTAAAATAAAACCAGCCTAGAATGGCATGAATGGGACCTGGAATCAGGGACTCGATTGCCGCCAATCAAACCAATAACTTCTGTAATCGTCAGTCAGAAAGGCAGTGACAGAGTGGGTAGTCATTCATGTTTTACCTAGGCCTAGTCAAGCCTAACTAAGGCCTAGCTAAGGCCAACCAAAGCTTGACTACGGCCTATGTACTGGCTAGGTAAGACCTAGGTTAGCATGACTAAGGTGTAGCTATGGCAAAAAAGCATGGCTAATGCCTAGGTAAGGCATAGCAAATCCGGGATAAGCTCTAGCTAAGGCTTAAGTAAGGCTCAAGTGTGGCTAAGGCCTAGTTAACGCTGGCTATGCCTATGTAACGCGCAATCAAGCCTGACTAAGACTTAGGTAAGACATCGGTAAGGCCTATGTATGCCTGGCTATGGAGTATTTAAGGCCTAGGTACGGTTTATTCAAGGCTAGCTAAGGTATAGCTACGGCCCGGCAATTCCTGGCTAAGGCCTAGGTAAATCCTGGTTAAAGCCTAATCAGGTCTGGCTAAGGCCTCGTTAAGGTATATCCAAGCATGACTGCAGTCTATGTAAGGCGGAATCAAGCCTGGTTAAGGCTTAGATACGGCATCGGTAAGGCCTAGCAACTCCTGGCTAAAGACTGAATACGGTAAGACCTATATAAGGGCTGGATAAGGCCTAGGTAATCCTATCTAATGTCTAGAAAAACCTAGCTAAGTTCAATGTAAGGCCTAGCCAAGCACAGCTAATGCTTAGGTAATACCTGGTATGGCCTGACTAAGCTTGATTAAGGCCTAGGTACGGTCAAGCAGAGACTGCTTAAGGCCTCGGTAAGGCCTAGGTAAGGCCTAGTCAAGCCTGGCTAAGACTTATGTAAGACATCGATAAGGCCTAGAAATACATGGCTACGGACTATTTAAGGCTTATTTAAGGCTAGCTACGGTATAGCTACGACCTAGCAAAGCCTGGTCAAGGTAAGGCCTAGTCACGTTTGACTACGGCTTAGGCAAGACATCGGTAAGGCCTAGCAAATCCTGACTATGGACTAGGTCAGGCTTAGGTAAGGCATATTCAAGGCTGGCTAGGCCGTACCTAGGTATTGTTTAGCTATGGCCAGGACAAGCAAGGCTAAGGTCTAGGTAAGGCATAGCAAAGCGTGGATAAGGTCTAGTTAAGGCTTAGGTAAGGCACAATGAAGTGTGGCTAAGGCCTAGTTAAGCTTGGCTAATGCCTATGTAACGCCTAGTCAAGCATGGCTAAGACTTAGGTAAGACATCGGTAAGGCCTAGGAATGCATGGTTATGGACTATTTAAAGCCTACATAAGGCCTATTATTCAAGGCTAGCTCAGAGAGAGCTACGACCTAGCAAAGCCTTTCCAATGCCTAGGTAAGGTCCAGTCAAGTCTGTCTAAGGTTTAGGCAAGGTATTGGTAAGGTCTAGCGAATCCTGGCTAAGGACTAAGTGAGGCATACGTAAGGCCTATTCAAGGCTCATCCTATCTAAGGTATAGGAAACCCTAGCTAGGGTCAATGTAAGACCTAGCCAAGCACAGCTAAGGCTTAGATAATACTTAGGTACAGCCTAGCCAGGCTTTACTAAGGCCTAGGTAAGGTCCTCGCTACGGACTAAGTGAGGCTTAGGCAATGCCTATTCAAGGCTGGCTAAAGCCTAGCTTCGGCCTAGAAAACCATAGCTAAGGCCTAGGTAAAGTCTAAGTAAGGCCTAATCAAGTATGGCTAAGGCCTCGCTAAGGCCTATTCAAGCATGACTAAGGCATATGTATGGCGTAGTAAGGTCTAGCAAATCTTAGCAAAAGGCTAAATAAGGCCTAGGTAAGGCCTATACAATGGATGGATAACGAATGGGCAATCCTATCTAAGATCTAGGAAAACCTAGATAAGGTCAATGTAAGGCCTAGCCAAGCTCAGCCAAGGCTTAGATAATAGCTAAGTAAGGCCTAGCCAAGCTTGACTAAGGCCTAGCCAATGTCAAGCAAAGCCTGGCTACGTCATGGCTAAGGCATAGGTAACGTCTATGTGATGCTTAGATAATGCCTGTCAAAGCCTGGCTAAGGCCTAATCAAGACTGGCTAAGATCTAGCTAAAGTCTAGCGAAGCATTGTCAAAGCCTCTGTAAGTCCTATTCACGGCCTACCAAATCCAAGGTGAGCCTAGCTAAGGCCTAGTTAAGCCTAGCTAAGGCCCATGCAAGTTATAGGTAAGGCTAGTCTAGGCCCCGCGAAGCAAGAACAATGCCTAGCGAAGGCCTAGCCAAGCCATTGCTTAGGACTAGGTAAGGTCTAATAAAGCGGGGCTTAGGTAAAGCCTAGTCAAGCCTGGCTAAGGCCTAGCTAAAGTATAGCAAAGCCTGACTCAGGCCTAGGTAAGGGCAAGCAAAGACTGGTTAAGGCCCAGATAATGTTTATGTAAGGCCTCGCTAAGGCCTATCTAATGCCTATTTAATGCCTATTCAAGCTCATCTATCGTCTAGGTAATGCTTAGCTAATGCCTTTTAATGCCTGGCTAAGGCCTAGAAAATACCTCGTCATGCCTGGCCAAGGCCTAGATAAGGCATATCAACTTCCTATCAAAGTCCAAGGTAAGCCTAGCTACGGACTAGGTAGGCCTAGCTAAGGCCCCGATAAGGCTTAGGCTAGGCTAGCTGAGGCCTAGCAAAGCAGGGATAAAGCCGAGTGAAGGCTTAGTCAACCCTGGCTATGGTCTAGGTATGGTCTAATAAAGCCTGACTAAAGCTTAGTTAACGCCTATTCAAGCCCGACCAAAACCTAGCTAAAGTCTGGCAAAGCATGGCTAAGACCTATGTAAGGCCTATACCCGGCATAGCTAAGGCCTAGGTAATCCAGCTACGGCCTAACAAAAACTATTGCTGCCTATCATTAGATACCGCTGTCTAATGGGCACAGACGCCTAGCTTCCCGTAGGTCGCTTTGAAAGAGCATCTACCTCCACCGACAGCATGCGTACATGTTACATCGCAACGCATCCGAATTTGATGAAAATCCGGCTACCTTGCTCCGCAACCACATAAAACATCACCTGAACATTGGCTACATTTCACATAAGCAAGTTCGATCACTCACATGTCGTTAAGGCGGGGATAGAGAGGCAAATATCTATCGTGAGCGTCCTTCCCGTGAGGGCATGGCGGATTCCAAGATCCTTTCCAGGGGGGGGGGGGGGGAGATGTATGTAAATCAGCACTTTAACCATCACCGCTTGGAAACCTCCGATAGTTTCCCAGGGTCGGATCAGATCAACGTGCTGATGGGACGTCCAAACATGACAAAGCAATACGGCTGGTAGATCGTGGGAAGAGACAATAACTTGATATAGACGGGGCCCTATAGGCATTTGGCCAATTTTACACAACCTTGCCGGAGTGCGGGGCTACATTATCGCAACAACCGGAAAAGAGGCGTACACTATATGTCTCCTAAAGAAGAGGTTGTCCCTAACCACTTTAACCTATCCTATCGAGTTAAATAGTAAGGTTTAGTCGGTAATATGCCCGGCTCAAACAATTTGAGCACCGTCAGCGACCTCAGTGTAAAATTGATGATGGGGGAATAAGTGATGCGGATATAAGTGTTGCTGTTTAGTATTTCCTAGCGTACTGCGGTCTAGTTTTCTATAATTAAACAAAACATATCAACGGAATGGCTATCTGCCATATACAACCAACCAATGCAATGAACAATCATGCCTTCCTATGATGGCTCAGGAATCTAAAGAACACTGGGGCTCAGATAGAGAGCTAGCAGGAATTTCTGCAGGGCTATAACTTCATGGTTGTTCCAACAAACAGGCAACAGACGCGCATACAAATCATATATACACATGGATCCAGGAGGGGGTATGCCCTTCTAAGGAATCTGTTATTCCATTGTTGACCGCGGCAAAGTTTTACTACCAATGTTATGCAGAATGTCATGTGCACAATGACGTTTTGTATATCAATAACCATAGTGTAGTCCCCAAGCATTTCCTAGTCATGATCCTAGAACAATAGCATAACAACGCTAGACATTTGGCCATCGAACATATAACAGAAATAAATCAAAAACCGATTCCATTGGATCAATATCTGAGATAGCGTAAAGGCATGGGTAGCCAAATGCGTGCCCTGCCAACGCCATGCTGTTGGCCAAGCACACTCTGCGCCTTTACAAGTTAGAATTACTGGTGCACCGTGGGAGCGAGTAGCTATCAATGTGCTCTGTCCCTTAAATACGATGGATGAGGCAACAAATACGTCCTCGTGTTACAAGATAACTTCACAAAGTGGGTAGAAGCTGAGTCACCACCACAACAAGACACACCACCACCGAATCACAACAACGCACCTAGCGTTAGTGGGCGTGATCAGTCCCATGTGGGAGGTCAAAATAACACCCGAGGACGTGAAAACCAACATAATAACAGTAACCGGCAGAACACTCATGAATGGTTGGAGGAGATAACAAAACAAATATCAGCTTTATCCAATCTTCTAATGACCCTAACAACAATGATAGCAATACAACAGACAGCAAGGCCACCACCAAGTAAGACCGCACCACACACTCAGCAACCTAAAGCATGTTTTGGATGTGATCAACTCGGACATAGGAGGGAAAGGTGTCCAAACCGACCTCCTTCCACCACGCCCATAGGAGACAGTAACACACCGCAGCCTAAGCACCCATCAAACTAGAACGGGCACTGAATAAAGAGTCACTTCAGTGCCCACTCCTGCAACCTGGCTCAACTGTGGTCCTAAGACAACAACGTCAGGTGGCTTCGCCAACTACAACCACTAACGCTACCTCTGCACCAAAACACACTACAATAATTATGGTTTCACACCAGTTGGTACCAACGATACACACCACGTCCACAGTACTGACACCCAACCCTTCTGCAGTACAATGTGTCCCCGCACCAACCGCACCTACTAAACCCTCTTTCCTTTGCAAAACGGCAGTGGCTGGTTATAGCACCTCGACTGAAACAACGTTTATTCAAGCACCATATCCCACCACCAAGACACCTAACTCACGGTGTCCA
This sequence comes from Chaetoderma sp. LZ-2023a, assembly GCA_034401795.1. Lineage (NCBI taxonomy): Eukaryota > Metazoa > Mollusca > Caudofoveata > Chaetodermatida > Chaetodermatidae > Chaetoderma > Chaetoderma sp. LZ-2023a. The sequence continues at coordinate 269,100,721 of CM067369.1, read as the reverse complement.
CTGGTGTTAAGCATTGCACAACTCCGACCACCATCACCTACCACATCCAGCAGCAGTGGTAAGTAATTCCCAACATTCAATATCCTGGATCCGTAAAAGACATCCTCGAAAATACCAAGACAGACGATGGCATAGACATTGTTTCGTCTGTGCATCTACCAAATATATAATGATGTATTGTCCCAAATGGATGGCGCAGGTTACACACTGCAATCGTGCCGCCAGTCCGATCCTACCAGCTGTATAGACAAACTCTCAGTACATCATATCAGTAACCGAACCAGCACCATTGCTACCCTCAAATCCATCGTTGCCTAAGCAAAATAAGCAGCAGTGACGACAGGTTGGCCCTTTCCACACTCAGCCACACAGCGCATTCATGAAAGTCATTGAAAAACACGCAATCTACATACAAGACCAAATACATGGAAGCTCAACAAAAAATAACCTTAGACACTCTTCCACAGGCACACCGCAAAGTAATATATAAGTTTGCTTGTTTATTTGGCGGTATTTCTGCAAGGGCTACCATAGACACTGGGAGCTTCCATCGCTGTAGTCAACCAATGAGAGCATCCCACCTCATAAAAAGTCACCACTTAGGCCAACTAACATATTTTTACAAACAGCTACTGGTGCTAACTTTCCAGTAGCTGTTACCATAAACATCGTAATACAGATAGAGGAAATGCAATTCATTCAGCGAGTTCTAGTGGCCTCTATCCAAAATGATGCCCTATGAGGCTCTGACTTTCTCAGCGCCAGTGAAGCCGTAATACACTGCAGACAACAAGAACTAGACATACACGGCTGCCGCATAACTTTAGGACCCAATTTTGTCACTGTACGATGCTTGTGCGGTGATATTGGCTTCTACAGCCACAGTTGAGCTGGGACAGGAGGAGATTCTCTGGGCCACAGCACCATAGCCAGGAAACAACACACACGTCATAATGTTGGAAACCGACCCTGAATATATGCTAGTCTCTCAATGTGCTAGTCCACGAATGATACTCGACACCACCAACAAGGATCAAATACCTTTCAAGGTATTCAATGGCACAGCTGAATGTATAATGCTTGTCCCAGGCATACGCTGTGGCCATTTGGTGTATGTTCTTTCCATGCAAACACACCCCACCGCACCCACACAATCAACACCTTCTGATGATAGTTTACCAGAAGATCTGCATGGATTATATTTGCGTGCCACAGTTGGATTAAGGAAATCTCGCAAATGAGACATACAGCGTCCCTTATATAAGTACCAGGATAATTGTTCCACAGGTGGCATGGACCTTGGAGAAACCCATCTGGTACGGCACTCCATCGACACCAGGAAAAATCTGCCAGTCATTCAGCTGGTGTGTCGTCTCCCCATGTACAAAAAAGCAGAAGCACATCTGCATGTAAATGAATGTCACGACCAGGCATCATTGAGCACTCTGCATCACCATGGACCAGTCCTATCGTTCTCGCAGGCAGGAAGGATGGATATTTGCAGTTTTGTATTGACGACCACCGCCTTAATGATCTAAACGCCAAGGATGCATATCCGTTACCCCGGATGGATTAGGCACTAGATTCGTAGTCCGGAGCCAAATGATTTTGTAGTCTTGACCTGGCGAGGGGTTACTGGCAGGTAGCCATGGATGAGGCTGATCGTGAGAATATAGATATAGTCTTTTCCAATTCCACAAAATGCGATATGCTTTGTGCAACGCTGCTGGAACATTTGAGCGTCTCATTGGACAGGTAATAATTGCACTGCACTGGGAAATCTGCTTATGTCACTTAGACGACGTTATCGTTTTTGGCTCTTCGTATGAACAAACCTTGTCTATTAATGCGTTTTCCGACTACAAATCTTATGCTCAAACCGAAGAAACGGCATTTCTTCAGACAAAATGTTAAATTCCTGGGTCATGTCATATCTGCAGATGGAGTGGCCACCCACGCTGGCTCAGAAACCTTAAGCCCCCGGATGGTCAAGCAGCGAGGTGGCAGGAATCCATGCAGGCCGTTAACTTCAATGTTGTTCATAGACCCAGCAAACTGCATAGAAATGCTGAGGACTTGAGTAAACCCGAACTCGAGGATGAACTAGAAGTGGCCACTACCGTGACACATAATTTACAGTAAGTTCCCACATTCCCAGAGCTGCGGTGCGCATGCTGTGATGCAGAGAAACTCACTCATGAGCAGGCAACAGTCACACAGATACGAATTATATACACGTGGATCCAGGAGGAGCTTCGTCCACTTAAGGAATCTACCAGTCCCTTATCCGCTATGGCTAAATATTAGCATCAGAGATATTGGGAGTGTCATGTGCACAATGGCATTCTTATATCAATCAACGGATAGTAATTCCTGAGCATTTCTGTGTCTTGATACTTCAGAATTTACATGACAACGTTGGCCACCTGATGGTAGAAAGATCAGTCGACTGGATAACACAGATATTCCATTGGATAAATATATGCGACAGTGTGAAGGTATGGGTGGGAAATGTATACCCTGCCAGAGACATGATATTGGCTAACACCACACAACACCATTTTAAATTAAAATAGTTGGTACACCATGGGAGCGAGTGGTTATTGATGTGCTCAGACCCTTGAATACGACGAACGAAGGAAATAAATACATCCTAAGATTTCAAGATAATTTTACGAAGTGGGTAGAAGCATTTGCTTTGCTAGACCAAGAGGCGTCCACACGTTCTGGCAAGCAATGTGTTATATCGTTTCGGTATGGCATATGAGTTGCAAGGTAGCAATTTTGAGAGTCGGCTGATCCCTGAGCTCTGCAAATTGTTTCACATAGTCAATACTAGTACAACACCCTACCATCAGTACGGAGATGGGATGGTAGAACGGATCAACAGAATTCTTGCGGTGATGGTGACTAAAGAAACACACCTTGATTGTTGTGATAGGGATCTACGTCTCCCATACAAGTTATACTCTGCTCGCTTAATGTTAGGCCGTGAGCTAGCCTTGCCCCTGGATCTGTCCATGCCCAGAATTCCTGGGGAGAAGAACTCACCCTCTCTATACGTAACACTCATGCGCCAGCGGAAAGAACGGGCGTATGAGCTAGCTAGAGAAAGTTTATCCACTGTACACCGGCATCATAAAACCTGGCTTGACTGTCGTGTGCATGGCGATCCATATGAGGTGGGTAAAATGGTGTGGGTTCACGACATGTAACGTTATGCAAACGTGTTGAGTATACTGATTTACTAGTTGAAAGACCCCTATGTGCTGGTAGGTAAGAAGTCGGACGTGACCTATCAAATCCACGCCTCTTATGGCCTGACTTCAGTCATCCACTTCGATCGGTTTAAACCTTGTGTCGGCGACGACCCAGTGTCTGAGCTCGGGCTGGATGATACGCACAACACAGGTACCCAGACGATGTCCCCTCGGAGACAAGTATTCCAGATGTTAGTCCAGAGCACCACAGTGTCTGTTCGACCCCTCACCTATCAAGCCACGCGTTGGGTGAAAATGACTAACACTGAGGACGATGACGAGCCACGTACTCGCTCTCTCCCTCCTCAGAGCGGGTCTACTAGGTCTGGTAAACCGTATTTGAAGACCTTTTGGTTTGTGCTGTCCAAGGGAAAGGATAGAAAGGTTGTTCCCCCTTCCTCTTCCCACTCCCATGCACTTTATTATAAAGCTGCCGCAAGCGGAGGCCGAAGCTGTCACAAACCAAAGTGCGTCCGGTGGGGGTGGAACACATAATAAATAGCACGGGAGTGAGTAGGGAGTATGTGGAGGGATCATTACTTGATTCTGAAACTAGCACCAGGCGACATGCTTGCACACTGTCAGTGTGAGGGGGGGTGATCAAAGCCACTTGCGGCCAAAACTTGGAACACTTAGAACTAAAAACAAACTGTTAGATTAAGCTCTATTAAGAAGACCCGCATAAATAAGCCGCATCTACTAAATTAGTATCTTTAACTCACATAAGGTGATGGTGTTGAATTCTTTGGAAATCATCCACTCCACCTTCACGTAAACCAGCGTGCATCCCATTAACTTGTAATTACATTGGGTTGATTCATTTTCTCACTATTAGCATTGTTTGAATGGGAGAGTGGCCCATTTTGCTGCATCTCTTCAGCGTTTCCTGTGGTGGAGGCCTGCGCGAGGCACTTTCCTCTCGCAGCCAACACTTGTTTGGACGACCTGAGGTAACTATAGTTTATTTTAAACCTGCTAATGTAGCCGCGCTAGGATCCTCCTTTGCAGGGATACCTCACAGAATAAACAGATCAGAGATCGGTGAGGTACATCTGGCGAGGATCAGAATAGAGAAGACCATACCGTTTTTACATAGTCAATTAGACTAGCAGCAAACTACTACGATTGTTTGCCAACTATGATATATTTCTATGTCTAAATTAGAAATAATGAACCAAAACCAGTGACTCCAACAACTGGGATGAAACGGTGCAGTTCAACTTCCGTGACAATGGTCCCATGACCCAACTGGAATGTGATCATTCCACCGACTCTAGAGGTTGGTCTTTGTGGATTCCAGAGAGACGCGGTTATTCTCCCATATCCCCGAGGTTAGCTAAGCAGCAGCATCGGACTGATGCCCTGTGTACCTGTGGTCCCGATGTACATGATGATTACCCGGAGCAGTGCGTACCCCTGGAGGGTACAATGAATATGCCAAATGTTTCGAATGTTTGTAAGATTTCTACTTGATATTCGTTGAATATGTAGTGAATGTTGCATTGCCGAATAATTGGAAACTAGATTTTTTTTTAACTTGGCATATTTATAGGCCCATGAGAGTCCAATTGAACCACGTTTTGGAAATTCTGGCGTATAGGTTGTGGCAGGCGGGTTGGCCCGATTCATGGGCTATACAGTGAATTTTTTGCCGATTTTCGGTGTTTCCTTGTCCGTTAAACTATTATTATCACATCTATCTCTTCCTAATTGGCGACGAGTATAGCCTGGTTATCCTACTACAGGTCTCCAATAAAGAAATCTCCCTAAAACGACGAGGGTCGACGGGGGTACGACGATTGTAACAATACGCTTGATGTTCGCGAATATGCCGAATGTTTCGAATGTTTGTCAGATTTCTGTTTGATATTCGTTGACTATGTACTGAATGCCGTATTGCCGAGTAACTGAAAAATAGATTTTCTTTAAACTTGGTAGATTTGTAGGCCCAAGAGAGGCCAATCCAGCCACATTTTGGGAATTCTAGCTTACATGTTGTGGCCCAATTACTGGCCTATGTAGTGAATATTTTTACGATTTTCAGTAATTAATGTCGAATTGCCATGTAATTGAAAATTAGATTTTGTTTAACCTTGGCAGATTTGTAGGCCCATGAGGGGCCAATCGAACCACGTTGTGGTAATTCCGGCTTACATGTTGTGACAGACAGGTTGCCCCGATTACTGGGCTATGTAGTGAATATTTTTACGATTTTCAGTAATTAATGTCGAATTGCCAAGTAATTGAAAATTAGAATTTTTTTAACCTTGGGAGATTTGTAGGCCCATGAGGGGCCAATCGAACCACGTTGTGGTAATTCTGGCTTACATGTTGTGACAGACAGGACGACCCGATTACTGGGCTATGTAGTAAATATTTTTACGATTTTCAATACTGAATGTTGTATTGCCGATTAATTGAAAATCAGATTTTCTTTAAACTTGGCATATTTGAAGGCCCATAATGGTTTAAATGGTGTGGCAGTCAGCATCGCCCGGTTCCTGGGCTATTACCTGATTTTTTTTTACAATTTTCATGAATCTGATTGCCGAGTAAATAAAAATTAGATTTTCCTTAAACTTGGCATATTTGTAGGCGCTTGGGACTCCAATCGCACCAGCATGGCCCGATTCCTGGGCTATTTGTTGATATTTTTTTTTACAATTTTCAGTGATTAATGTCGGATTGCTGAGTAATTCAAAATTAGATTTTCATTAAACTTGGCAGATTTGTAGGTCAATGGGAGCGGAAGTGAGCTACGTTTAGGAAATTCTGGCTTACATGTTGTAGCTCACAGCACGGCCCGATTCCTGGGCTATTTTGTGATTTCTTTTACAATTGTCAGTAATTAATGTCGAATTGCCGAGTAATTGTTACTTAGATTTTCCTTAAACTGGGCATATTTGTAGGCCCATGAGACTCCAATTGAACCACGTTTTGGAAATTCTGGCTTAAATGTGGTGGCAGACAGCATGGGGCGATACTTTGGATATTTTGGGAATTTTCTTTACGATTTTCAGTAATTAATGTCGGATTGTCAAGTAATTGAAAATTACATTTTCCTTAAATTTGGCACATTTGTAGTCCCGTGTGTGCCCAATCGAAGCACGTTTTGAAAAGTTTGACTTAAATGTTGTGACAGACAGCATGGCCCGATTCGTGGTCTATGTAGTGAATTTTTTTTACAATTTTCAGTAATTAATGTTGGATTGCCGAGTAATTGAAAATTATATATTCCTTAAACTGGGCAAATTTGTAGCCCCATGTGTGTCCAATCGAAACCTGTTTTGACAATTCTGATTTAAATGTTGTAACAGACAGCATGGCCAGATTCCTGGGCAATGTAGTGAATTTTTTGCCGATTTTCGGCATTTCCTTGTCCGCTACACTATTATTATCGCGACTATCTTTTCTTAATTCGCACCAACTATAGCTTGCTTATGCTACTATAGGTCTGCAGTAAAAAAAAACTCCGTAAAATGAAGAGGGGTGACAGGGGTAGGACGATGCTAACCGTACCCCTAATTTTCGTGAATATGCCAAATGTTTTGAATGTTTGTCAGATTTCTGTTTGATATTCGAAGAATATGTACTGAATGCCGTATTGCCGAGTAATTGAAAA
>CM067369.1:269047839-269093339 GCA_034401795.1 Chaetoderma sp. LZ-2023a | reverse complement strand
ACGCACGACACGACGATGTTCGATATCATTAGATTACTCAGCAAAAGCAAAACACCGTTATATCATCGGCCTCAGCTTATTCAATGCAGAGGTTTCTTACATCTTCTACTGCCAGCAGTATTACCGCTTATTTATAAATTATTGGGATAATACTAACTAAGAAAAGCGTTTAAAAATGGCCATGATCCCTCATAATATGATAGAGGATATAAATATCTCATCTCAGATAAATATTCTAAATAGCGATCAAAATCTTAGATCTGCAGTGAATTTAGATCAAGAGAGGGAACGAATTCTAATTCTTAACGACTTGAACGGCTAGAGTGCTTCAGTGGTTAAGTCATCTGATGATTCGCCGCGTTCATGGAATCTCCAGACCGCGGCGCCTTTGGGGTTAAATTTGGACCATACTAGAACTAAAGGGCTAGTTCAATTGTTGAGCCCTACCTTAAGAAGTAAAGGCTTGAGATTAATTGAAACCGTAAATCAGAGGGCACCTGGTTTATCCTTAGACGACGCTAATCGTCTTACCATAGACGGAGTAGCAATTCTTCGAATAGCAAGAGACGGAGTAGCAACTATTCGAATAGCAATCTAGTAGATGTAATAACCTCAACTGTGACGCAGACCCCTTATGCAAATTCTAAGGATTCTTTATAGAAGTTAACTTACTGACTGCATTCAATAGACTCTTATCGGATGCTAATGCCCCTAGACAAGATGTGGGGAGTCATCAAACGTGGGCGAAGATTCACAATACAGCCGAAATCGAGAAGAAGACCCAAACTGCCAGTATATCCGGGCTAAAGCGAAAAAAAGAAAACAAGTCGCAGAGCCCAAAGTTTACATTCATACGCTCATCAATAGGCCGAGTACATCTTTCGAGGGTTTGGAAAAACTACACCTGGCTTTTAATGGACCGTTATCTAAACCAACCGGCGTTTACATTGCATTGCCCTAGAGAATAAAGTTTAATAGAGATCGATTCAAATTAACCAGTCTGAATCAGCTATGGCAAATGTATCTGAGCGATGTTACTAGTTTAGCCAGACATAATAACAATATACGTTATCTACTATTCGTAATAGCTTGTCTATCACGATTTTTGTGGATAATATTTTTATTGAATAAAACGGCAAAAACCTTGTCTAGAAGACCCGAATCGAGTCAAAGCAAGAATGGGGTTGAATTTGTGACTGCCACTGTCAAGAGCATATTAATGTCTACTGGCATACATTTCTACACATCTCAGAACTCTCACATGAAGGCGGCGATCGTTGAAAGCATTCCAATGCACCATAATTACTAAGTCATGATGATATATAACTTACAAAAATACTGATAGATATCTCAATACACTCCCTAGTCTGGTAAGATCTTACAATAGAACTGTACACGGAAGCACAACAATGAAGCAGTAGATGTTGACCGTAGTACAGAGATGTTAGCTTGGCGTAATATGTACCCGGATCGAATCGAAACCGAATCCTAGAGCATTGGTAAAGTCGAAAGATTTGAGAGTAGGAGATGATGTAAGAGTGCCAGAGTTAAAAGATCCATTTACCAAGGATTATAGACCAGCATGGAGCGAAGAAAATATTAAAAATAAGTTCAAAACTACTTCGCAGATCAGGTATATTTGTAGCCTCCGTGGTGGATACGCGGCGGTCCTTCCGAATATTTTTCTCCGCAGCACCGCATGTGCACGGCGCATGGACGAGGTGGTTAGCGTCGGTTCTCGGGTGTGACGGTTGTAGAAATGCAGAAAAAAAAGCAGCTCAGAAATTCGTAATGATACTCATTGGGGGGCGGGGGGGGGGGGCATTTTGTCGTGGAAAAGTACCCAGGGACGAGATAAGATATCTTGCTCCGGTTATAATTATTTATATTATAGTAGAGACATGTTTAATACATCTCAGAATTCAAAATGGCGATAAAGGTGTTTGGATTGCTTTAGCGCCTGTGTGTTTAGGGTATATATTACCTGCTCCGATTTTTAAAATGTCTAAAGCGTAGAGATTACCGATGGCACTGATTTAGAAATAATAGCTAGAAACATGGAGCAGTTTTATATTCCACTACCGAGTAACAATAACATTGATTACTATCCGGATAATAAGATTTCAGAATTCAACTAAAGTTCAACCTAAGAAGAAGAAAAGAGCTCTAAATGTAGCCGAGGAGCTTTTTGATAAATCTAAGCAGACTAATACATTACAAGTAGTTATAAATTCATCACCTCAGCGTAATGCTCTAGAATTACCACTCTACATCCAGCACGTAGAAATAGGCGTGTATAATTATAATAGAGTTTATAAATAAGCAGATTAATAGCCACAAGCGTTATAAAAATGCAGTGAGATTCAACTATTTCACCGATCGATTCAACCTCATAACATCAACCGCTAAGAGCATGTACACTGTTGAATTTGATGATACCATAGTCAGAGGCTATCAGATCATTAGCGGCCCATCCCCTGTGGGTGGAGTTCTATAAACATATAAAGATAATGAGATTGCATTAACTACGGCTTATGTATTTTGAGATATCTTGAATCATAATGTAGTCAGAGATGCTACTACTCCGTTGTTAAGAGCTATCCCATTATCTAGCAACCATTGTGACGAAGATATTTGTCAATGGATATTCCTGACATTCAATTCAGTATAGAGCCGTATCTAAGAATTACATTGACATCACAGGAGTGGTGGTTATAAGCGATAGAACTGGAGAGAACATACCATTTGAAGACGGCGCATCACCGAGTGCACTTTTAAGAATTATCGGGTAATCGCGAGCTATATCTAGAAAATTTTACGTTTTGACTGTAAAAATGAAGAATACATGTAAACCGTTTTCGGCTACGTTGAGAGATTATTAGGCTAATCAAGCTGACGGACAGTTCCCCGTATTCATTGGCGCTAGGAGTCAAAAGGGACATGGGTTAGGAAATATTATAGGCTCGCTGTCCCGAGCAGCCATGCCATTAGCTAAAATCATAGGAAAACTTGGGCAAGCGGGCCTTGTCAGCCGGTTTAGGCGTGGCTGAAGATGTTTTAGCTGGTACAAAAATTTAAAACATCTGTGAAAAATAGGCCTTTGAATATATATCGGTAGAGCGAGCATACTAAAAGCCATAGTGTTAGCTCCTAACAATATTCCAGGAGCTAATTCCCAGGCTAGTCAGAAGACTCAACACCCTGTGAACACACATAGAGGTCATTCAAGGTGTAACCGCAGAGGTAGAAGCAGCATGTCTAAACAGTTTGATATATTTAGTTGACTAATATGATGGCTGCGTGTCACTGCACTAAAAGCGAATTAGGTTTGTTTACCTTAAAGCCTGTAATGATTATGATGGATCAAGCTCGATGGCAAAGCTATCACCCCATTATAAGCTTGTCCAACACTGGATGATGTCTCAAGTTTTTTAGCTAAAATTATATTTACGTTATGGCTAACAATGTACAGCTGATTGCGGGTGTAGAAACTCCTTTAGCAGCAAACTGCGATGTTGCTCCGGTTTACCAATGCGTTGGCTTTATGTTTTCTCAAGTAGATGTCTTTTTAAATGGAAAACGTGTGACTGATGCTAACGACAGTTTGCTTTTCACAGTTATTTTGAAAGCTTATTTAATTATTCAAGAGAGCATAGATCGAGCAAATTAACGGCTGCATTATGGTTTAAGGATACAGCAGGACACATGGATGCTAAGACTGCTGATAGGGTCGGTTATACTTGTAGAAAGCTTAACCTCACCTTAGGTAACCTAGTGGAAATAGTTGGCAGAATTCATTCCGACATTTTTCTTCCGAAAAAAGTATTTAATCAATGGAGCTTCCTTAGAGCTACGTTTTACATCGAGCAAGCCAGATTATACACTAATTCGTGGTGATGCCCAAATTTACAAATTACATCTGCATGAAGCCACATTAAATTTACATACGGTTAAACCTATTCCCGAGGTAATTAATGCTCATGGCATTACTAAACACCCCTGCCCAATACCCTATTCCACGAGTTATCATCAAATCATACATGCAGGGACGAGCAGTGTGATTAGGAGCAATATTTATCTAGGGGACCTACCGAGTAGGGTTATATTCTGTATAGTTAGTAATAAAGCTTATAACGGAGATTTCAATACAAACCCGTATAATTTTCAGCTCTGCGATACTACACATATTTCGTGCTATATGGATAATGAGCAAGTGTCTGGAGATGTTCTTATACCGAATTTCACAGCTGTTGTTTTTTAATTTTACAGAATCTTTCTTGACTCTGTTTAATGAAACGGGAACGTTATTCGATGACAAATGTATACGGACGATGAATATAAGGCAGGTTACACGTTGTATGCCTTTGACTACACCTCTGACCTCGCTACTGGGGATCGTGTCTACCTTACAAGGCATGCCTACGTCTCCGGATTACATTTACAACAGCGTTAGCTGATACTATTAACATAATATGGTATGCTGAATTCAATAACGTTATAAGTGTTGACAGCAATCGTAATGTTAACACGGACTACTAACGTGACCGCACGCACGCGCACAAGCACGCAGGCACACACGCACGCACACACGCACACACACACACACACACACACACACACACACACACACACCTGCAATCGCATATACCGGCATACCTCTGTATAGTTATTTGGAATACAAAAATAGATAGCCTAATAATTTCATGAGTTTTTTTCAAGTGAGCCATAATTTATCAGAGTTGGTATTCATAGGGATATTTGAATGATTTATAACCCTGCACTAATGTATATAAAGGTCTAGCCTGAGGCTAATAGCCGAAATTTAGATAACGCTCGACTGCTCCAACTTAAACTATATTTCAAAATTTTAAATGAAAAATAGAGCAAATAATCCAAGGACAGATTTCCGAAAATAATTTTATATCGCTCGGTTGTATCCTTTGGGTTTGACTACCAGAGATATTCAATATATTTTCTCCGGAGACTGGAAATTAAGGAGCGTGTTCCTAGCTGTTTTTGCTAAAGACTGTATACCTAAAAGTACCAGAAGACCCGCATACCTCATCGTGAATACAGGTCTCGTTACATTTCCCGAAACACGGAAAATCTGAATATTGTGACTCATTCGACCGCGTTCCGTGCCCTGAACTAACGGTCAAGACGAGTCCATATATATATATATATATATATATATATATATATATATATATATATATATATATATATATATATATATATATATATATATATATATATATATATATATATATATATATATATATATATATATATATATATATATATATATAATGGCATTACTGTGCATCCCCATTATCGACTCATTGCTGAGAGCTCTGTATATATTATCTATGTCATCGTGTACATGGGACTGACCATGTTTTCAATTACAGAGTCATTGCTTGATTTAACAAAACACGATAGAATCGTCAAAAGTTTAGCCAATAAGTTATTAGACCATAGCCTTATAGCAATTCAGCGTGGAAAGCTGTAATAAAAAACGATGTTTCCCGTAACACATTTTTTTCATGTTTTCTTTGTCTGCATATGTTTTAACCAAATTGTTTTTAACATATGTGGGTTAAAATATGTTTCCATAGGCGATTTTCGTTTCCCAGAGCTATAATTTTGACATAGACACTAGAGTTACACCAAGATCTGGCACACCTGGATAATGACCTATCCCAAATTAAAGGTCTGAATGAAAGGCGAGTCTTAGTGGGGGTATGATTGCGATTCATAGCAATAGCAGAGCTATCTGTACGCTGACTGGTTGTTAGCGAATAGAGAAACACAGTTTAGACTGCTCATATATCAATTTTAATAGCTGTAATGTAAGTGAAATTTGAACAAGCCAAAAAACGAATTCAATAATTATAGGTTATAATTATGACAATAATTACGACCATAGTTCTGGATTATAATTATATCTATCATTTAAGATATTATTCGAACAGTTTATAAACAGCGATGTGTACATAGTGCGTAGTATTATTACATCGCTGGGGGAAAACCCGATGACTGTTTTGCTAATGACCTATAACGAGTAGAAACATGAAGACTGAATGTCAGGATGACATTTTGAGTATTTTTAGAGAATTGTTTTGTAAACGAAAGGCTGGTAATTATGATATTATGATGGGCAAGCAAATTATGCTGGCTATATTTGAATTCAGTTTGATTGAATTGGGCGTGATTATCACCAACCGATCTAGTTTTGTCACTTTGATATTTTAAAAGCCGTTTTGAGTTTGTGTTTATAAAGTAAACTATAAATTACTAGAAATAAGTAGGCGGAGTTTACCCTCGTTGCCCGTAGAACTGGTTCTGGTATGTTAATATAAGAACGGCACGGAGTGACGGTAAGACAGTGATGGATTAAATACTGAGAAGCTTTAAGGAGACGTTCTCGGTAGTTTATGCAGCAGAGTCTTACGGGACCAATGTGTAAGATAAGATTATGATGGTGGCCAATGAAAATTGTTCAATAATAGGAACGGCCATAACAGAGCGCTAAGGAAACCAGTTCTATGATTCACTACCGCATGGTGCCTGATGCTGATTGCACAACTTGTGATCATCCTGGAATAACCATGCCGGGTTAAGGATCAGGCACTAGTACGTCATGACGAGTGGTAACCATTCGTTGTCATGACTAAATGAAAGTTGGCCTGCTGGAAAATTAATTACAACAGGATCCTACTTGGTTGGTTAACGCTCTTGTCACAATAAACATAAGTATGTGTGGGCGTGCGTGCGCGCGTGCGTACGTACGTGCATGCGTGTGTGTTGTTTGTTGTGTGTTGTGTGTGTCTGTGTTCGTGATCTTGTTAAGCTAGTGAGATGATCTCGACGTCAATGTGACTCGCGTTAGGTCACTTACGGAAATTAGTAGCTTGCTAGCGCTTACAAGTTCTCCAGTAGCCATGTTCTCGGGGATATCGCTGTGATAGCGATACAGTTACTTACTATCTGTACGCGCTGAGTGACTGTATCGCTGTCAAAGGGATAGTTTCGAGAACGTGGGCGTAGACTCCTTAACCTTGCCTCAATTTCCAGTAACATATGCCTTGACAGTAACATATGCCTTGATCATAACAGGTTTTATTTTATAATTATTGTAATAATAATAATTATCGCTAGTGAAGCATGCTACATCTCTCTCTCTCTCTCCCTCCCCCCCCCCTCTCTCTCTCCGCCCCCTCTCCCTCTCTCCCTCCCTCGCTATCTCTCCCCCCCCCCCTCTCCCTCTCTCCCTCCCTCGCTATCTCTCTCTCTGTCTCTCCCCCCCTCTCCCTCTCTCCCTCCCCCGCTATCTCTCCCTCACTATCTCTCTCCCCCCCTCCCTCTCCCCCTCCCTCGCTATCCCTCTCCCCCCCCCCTCTCCCTCTCTCCTCTCTCTCTCTCTCTCTCTCTCTCTCTCTCTCTCTCTCTCTCTCTCTCTCTCTCTCTGTCTCTTTCTCTCTCCCTCTCGCTCTCGTTTCCTCGACTTCTTTCGGCATATCTTTCTGTCTCTCTGCTACTAAGATTAGTCTATGTGAATTTAAATGTTACATAAGTTAAACGTTATTTGTATGCTGTCATTTAATATAGCTGTAGGGAGAGGGCTATATTAAGTTGCTAGACCTTGTGCCCGATCCCTTTATACATTTGCTACAATAAAATATGTTTTTAAAAAAAACCCGGAAAGTTATTTTTGTAAATTTTTGTGGCAAATTTACACACATTGTCTTCTCTAAACGGGCATTCACTGAGTTAGAATTGCAATTTTCTTTGAGATATCTAGAGCTTTAAAGGGTTAATTGATATAGGTAGCTTTGAGGCGCTCTTGACACAAGAGGGTTTAGGTAATGTAATTCTACATTGTCGCTAGGCCATAAGATGTAATCGATACCCACGCTCTGGTGGTCACATTGAGACGGTCTGTCATGTTGACACCTGTAACATTCGATAACAGCTAGTCTACGGATTGCTAAATTCAATAATTTCGCGAAAATAGTGGTAGCATTGTCTCTGGTAGATTTGGAAATGTTTTTAGAGTCAAAACTCAATTAATCACACTCATTTATATCTTGATGGAACGTATCAAGCATATACTGTGTAGCATTCGGCTGGGTGTAAGTTTCAACATTGGGTCTGGCAATATAAAAAAACCCCAGGGCTTAATAATCTGAGAGATCATTAGAACTCAATGAATCCGGCAGCGGTTCCAATCCCGATGGCATTTCTTCTTCTTCTACACCCGTAGACCCGAGTTGAATATTGAAATCTAACACACTGAGGTCCTCTGGGGATATGTGATCGATAACAATGTGGATGGCTCTGTTTATTTAAGAATCAGTTAAAGTCGTTGGCGTTGTCTTGTCGCTTAGACGTTAATCCCAGTAATCGAGTCACATTGTCTCAAGAATATGTAATCTTTTGTCTTTACAGCGTCACTGACTAAAACTATAGTTAGTTTAATTTCTTCAACCGTAGTAGTAATGTATAGCCCTTCAGATATTAACTTTGAGTTAATGTTTGCGCCTCTGTTTGGTGTTCTGACTATTTCAAACCAAACGTCTTCGTAAACCGTTAGCTTTAAGCTGGATCTAGAGCCGCAGAGTAGAGGCACCTTCCTACATAACCCTATGTGTCTCTGTCCTTTATCCGGATGGCACGAATCAGCCATTAAACTAATATTTAATAGCTGATCTCGGAAATCTTTAGAGAGCATAGCTTCAACCACCACGGGTTTTATCTATGTATTGACAATCAGCTGCAGACTTTTTCAGTATTGCGTGACGCGACAGATACATGTTAAAATTGATTGGTGAAATCGTTTGAGTATTAAAAAAATGCTGACACAAGTGTAGAGTTCGTTATTGCACCGAGAATTTCATGCAAGTTCTCTTTCAAGATTCTCCACGCGTCACTAGGGAATGTTATGATACTGAACGATGGTTTCATCTCAGTTTAACCTGACGAAGTAAATTACCAAGTTAGCTGGATGTACGGATAATTAGTCCTGGTAGTAACTTTTAATTGAGGTTCTAATTCATATAGGTAATTAATCTGTGCTCTACTCTATTGGAACACCTAGCCCTAAGCACAGTTTCTTTGAATGATGGAATCGTAGTGGCAAACTTTCGAAACGTATTACCATACATAAACAACACGCGCTTGTTGGCGTAAATGCTACAAACACTAAACTCACGTATGTCTACTACAAATTCGCTATTACGTGTCATTACGTAAACGTACACATTGTTACCGAGCACGACGGGAACTTCACACCCAATAAAATATGCAGAGTTCATAATTATAATGAACATTGAACAAGGCGCTTAAACCAAATCAAGAAATAAAACCTTAACCTGACAGATTTGTAAACTCTTTTATACGATTTGCCACCCAATTACCACGTGTCAATAGTCATTATGCGATAGTGCGCTAGTAGACACGTCGTTTAATGAGGGTGAGTGGCTTCGTGATTGAATGAGTTCTCAGAGCCAGGAAAAGACGAGTCCAGACATGGACCTGGTCAATAATCATTATGCAATACATTACCCCTTGTACCTGTGTCATGACTCGAAGAGGCGCTTAATTACCCTCATTAACTCTTGTCAAGCATCATCACGCTATAGGACGGTATGAGTCACGTGATTTAATGAGAGGGTGGGGTTGGACACAGGTTCGTGATTGAATGAGTTCCCAGTGTCCGGAAAAGGCGAGTCCAGTGATGTACCCTGTCAATCATCCATACACAATGCATTAACCCTTGCCAACCATCATTACACTAATTACCCTTAAGCTCACCTGATTGGATGACATGTGTCAAGTGATTTAATGAAGGGGAGAAGCATAAGGACACGCTCTACATATAACATCCAATCAGAATGGCTGAGATATGGACACTTCAAAGGGAAAACAGACATAAAAGGCGGCAAAGATCAAAAAGAAAAAAGTTGTCAAAATAACAAAGGAGAAAACAAAGGAAATAACAAAAGAAAAATGTGTGCAAAAAGTCGCCATGTCGCCCCCACCTCTACTACTCATCATCACCACCACCATCATCATCATCATCAGCATCATCAGCAGCAACAGCAGCAGCAGAAGCAGCAGCCTCGTCAGCCTCATCATCATCATCATCATCATCATCATCATCATAATCATCATCATCATCATCATAATCATCACCACCACCCCCACCACGACCAACACCACCACCACCACAACCACCACCATCACCACCACTACCACCATCTCATCATCATCAGCAGCAGAAGCAGCAGCAGCAGCAGCATCGCCAGCCTCATCGGCATCATCATCACCATCATCATCATCGTCATCACCACCACCACCACCACCACCACCACCACCACCATCACCAGTACCACCAGCGCCCACCCCCACCAGCAGCACCAACACCACCACCACCACAACCACCACCATCATCACCACCACCAACAACATCACCACCTCTACCACTGCCACCACCACCACCACCACTACCACTACCTCCACCACATCCTCATCATCGTCATCATCATCATCACCACGACCACTACCACGACCACCACCACCGCTACCACTACCACTACCACTACCACAACCACAACCACAACCACGTCCACCACCCCCACAGCATCATCATCATCATCATCATCACCACCAGCACCACCATCATTATCATCATCATCAGCAGCAGCAGCAGCATCGTCATCATCATCGCCATCGCCATCTTCATCGTCATCGTCATCGTCATCATCATTAGCGCCACAACCACCATGATAATCATCATCATTGTCATACATATTGCCGTTTTCCGTTCTTCAGGTGCCAGATAGCTGATCCATGATGAGGGCTCTGACTGTGACGTCATCTACGTTCTTCATTAAGAATGAATGGATCCGTAACGCGATCTGCGAGATCCTCGCTACATTTATCTTTGGGGTAATGTACAGATGCTGTAATAGCTTACCATGAGTAGAAATGCCAGCCTCCATTGATAAAACACAAAGAGCCTGCCTTATCTTCGAATCATGTTGATCTATGTCACTAAGCCTTCAAATATCGGCCAATAGCTTAATCAAACCGTTAGTTTGTCAGGTTGTGGAATTTATAAGCATTTTAGGTACATTATTAGCAGTCGTCTGACAACATTAGTCTAACCTAAAGAAATGCAAAAATTCTGCATCTCAAAATGGCCGCCCTTTTGAACCTACTTTATCCTATATCATTCTTTCAACGGCATATACATAAACTGGATTGAAAAGGTAATACTTCCCTCAAACTGCTCACAATTGATAGAATAGCCACATATTCGCATGTTGTAGATTATTCCGATGGTGGCTAATGCTGACTTAAGCCCAATGTATAGTTGGCGACACGATGTATTTGCGTCAACGTTGCGTCATCGCTGAGGAAACGCTACATAACGCAACGGCAGCACATGTCATCGCGACCATATCGCGTCACCGCAAGCGGTAACGCTTTGTCCAGTAACGCTTTGTCCGCGACAAAGTTATACTTTGTTTAACTTTTCATGCAGAAACGCCACGTCGCAGCGATCAAGAGTAGTAGTAGTAGTAGTAGTAGTAGTAGTAGTAGTAGTAGTGGTAGTAGTAGTAGTAGTAGTATTAGTAGTAGTAGTAGTAGTAGTAGTAGTAGTAGTAGTAGTAGTAGTAGTAGTAGTAGTAGTAGTAGTAGTAGTATCATTACAAGACTTGCTGCTGCTCCTCCTCCTCCTCCTTCTCCTCCTCCTCCTCCTCCTACTACTACTACTACTACTACTACTACTACTACTACTACTACTACTACTACTACTACTACTACTACTACTACTACTACTACTACTACTTCTTCTACTACTACTACTACTACTACTACTACTACTACTAAATCACGCACATTTAATACATATTCTGCTAAACTAATTTTTTTAACTCTTGATAAATGTGGAAACAACAGGTTCCAGCAGTCATGTTTGTTTCATAATATTCCACACCATACTTGTATGATTATTTAAAATTTTAAATCTTTGATATCGTGTTTGAAATAGTGTAAACGACCCCTTTGCTCAGTTGCCCCTTATGGCCCTGCTATAACACATATAAAATCCAGTTTGGTAAAGCTAGTGGGATAAAAAAATTCAAATTTTAATACGGAAGGCCTCGAAACCTAAAATTATTTTCCCGGGAATAATTATCGGAGCAAAGATTTGATTACCACTGAAACTTATTAATGTGTTTTAGTTTACCAGAACATGCAGTAATCTGAAGAGGCCTGTTAAAGAAACTGATGATGATGATGGTGATGATGATAGTGGTAATGGGGGGAGGGGGGGGGTCTGCTCGTTATTGTTCTTCACCGCAGGAGATCTTCGAGAACAAAGGGATTTGGAGAACAATGGCGAACAGCCCGCACACAAAGGGAATGGAATGTGAGAACAATGGCGAACAGCCCCACACGTTTTAGAGATTTAGAGAACAATGGCGAACAGCCGCGCACACTTGCTATATTCTAGAACACTGTCGAATCGTCTGAATCAATATTGCTGTTCATGTATACTGATACTGTTAACCCTTAAAAGTTGTGTATTTTACGTGTTAACGTAGCGGCGGCGCGCCCCCTCCGTGGTTATCTACCGTGGTTACGGTAAACATAATAAGAGATGATGTTTGATAATGTAAAAAATAGAGTTTAAGAGGTGGTCTGATAAGGGAGGTCGTAGGATGAGGAGGGAGGAATGCTATGGCGGCGGGCCTTTGCCTGGCGCTGTTCTCTGCACGTATTTAAGTGCGCATGTCTAGTTCGCTATCGCTATTTGTTCTTTGTTAAAGAAACGTATTGAGATTTTAAGAGAATAATTTTTTTAAATATTAAGCGTGTGTTAAAGACATAACAAAATGGCGGATAATTTAAGCGCCGATATTAAAGAATGTGAAGATGCTGTTAATGTGATTTTGCAGCAGATGCGTGACTCTGATGCGTCAAGATTAAACGTGGATCTACCCTATTCACCTGGTGAACATGTGGATCGCCTTTTATATCTGGGTTCTACGTTATATGAACCCGACTTTGCAATTCCGCACGTATCTGATGAGTATAACGGCGTTACATTACGTGATGTATACGCTAGCAATGTACACTCTGTTCCTGATTACTACGAAGTCATTCCTGAAGTGTCTATTACCGATGCTGATGTTTTCAATTATTTGGATGATTTATATGATTTTGACGTAATCATACCTGCACAACCTGCTTCTATTGATGATCTAACCGAACATACACAATCTGAACTATCTATTCCTGATCTGAGTACCGTACCATCATCATTTTTCAATTATCCTCATAACAATTGTGACTTAATTGATCCTAATTATTCGACCGATGTACGTGATGGACACGATCTAAATTTAATTGACGTTGTGCCCTTTGCTAATGACCTATCTCTGTATTTAGCATGCCTTCCTAGCGATTACGACCTAAATTTATTTGATGCAGCGCCAGTTCCTGACTGTATTGTACCTTCTGCTAATGACATATCACTGGATTTATCATGTCTTCCTAATGATACCGTCCTATAGTTACGTGACGATGTATCGGTCTGTACCGCGCCTTCTGCTAATGACTTATCTCTGGATTTAGCATGCCTTCCTAACGATACCACTTATCGCATCGACGTTCCTACTCATCAAACTCTTATTGACATGCGCGCAAATCATTCGACAGATGAAATTAGTCTCAACGCTGATGAAATCATTCGATGTATATCAGAGAATATAGAGCTTACAGATGATCTACTTAATCGTTATTTGCAACACTATGAGTACGCTCAAATTGGAGGGTCGGTAGATGATTATACCGACTATATATCTGTGGAGACTGTTCGCAAATACCGCAGTAAAAAGTTCCATCTCGAAGGTACTGAATATAATGTATCTTTTAAAAGTTATCCTATAGCCGATACACCACTTTCTCATTCTGAGTTCGTGTCAGGCATCTTTCAATCTTTGCTCGATACGTATAGCGAATATAGCAACGGTCAGCTGAATGATCACGTGAGAATCGAGTTGATTCACCCTTCTTTGGAAATGCTGATAGCGACGGATTTTAGGCTATGGAATGAAATTACGTCCGACATAATTTTAGAATCAGTGGAAAAAGTCGTTCAGTCAAATACTGATTGTAGGTTATCAGATGGTTTTGAATTTCACGTTTTTCGTGTAGAGGACTACAACTCAGGTGGGCGAAATGATACTCTCCTAGGTGCGATCGATTCTAGACAATTAAATTTATTAAATTTACATACATCTGATTTAGATGCATACATGCTGTAGATATGGGATTGTCTTGTGGGAGTCATGACCCCGCTGGATGTCTTATATTTGCGAGTAAGTCCTAAGTGAAATTTATGATTTGAAAATACCAGGTGAGCTAATGGACCGGTTGACTTTTACTTTTATATCTCAATATTTAGTTTATTATTATTACATCAGCTAGTGCTGATGATACGCAGTTAAACGGATGGTGTGTGAATGTAGCACACTCAGAATTGTTGGATAAAGTTCTATCATTAAAACTGAAATAGGCGAATTGATTAGAATAAGTCCCACGGTTCTGAGTTGATGTGTATCTGGAAATAGTTTAGATGAAAGTTGTTGCTGTTCACTCGGCATACACTTTTATGATATTCAGCAGTCGTTTGGATCGATAGTTTAGAAAATAATCGAGGTATAATAATCAGTGGAATCGAACGTGACAAACGGACTTAGTTGATGACGTTAGGCATTCTAGGTTCTCATACGAGAATAGAACAACATCAGCTGGCAATGAGATCATACAGCTCATGTGCCTATTAACTCTAGCATCCTACAGGCTTATCCATCATTAGGCAATGGACAGGACATGGACATTGTAGCGTCCTGTAGGAATTAATAACATAATCGAAATTTGTATAGCAACTATATGTCACTCATACAATGGCATGCAACAACAACACATTCCGTAATGTTGTTAGTTAGCTGACAGATCGCATACAATCAGAACCAGCTACCACCGCTTTGTCTATGTGAGGCATCAGCTCCATAGAAGGATAGCACAGAGTTTGATTGGTCAGAATGACGTCACGATCAATGAGCGTCGATCAAACTCTGTAGCAAAGAATTATATAGAATAGGTTTTGTAATTGAAATTGAAATATAGGGATCGTTGATTGGTCAGAACGACTAACATTTATTAGGTAGGAACTTCTAGGAAGGAATAAGCAGAAGTTGATTGGCGGACTGATTATCCGGGCCAATCAAGATGTGCTTATAACGTACCTAGAAGAATCATCAGAATAGATTCAGGTAGAATCTAAATATCTAGATATGTATAGAACCTCAGAATCTGAGGGCTTTATAAGACACACTTTCGTTTAGAGAAAATCAATCAATCCAACATCGTGGTTCACGTAACACATCGCTGGGGTTACGTTCGTGGTTCGTTGTAGAGTAGCGTAGATTAGCTTTACTTGATTCGTACCAGTAAGGTACATATTTTACTTGAGCAATTTTATGCTCCAGCTTAGATATCTTTATCAGTTTGTACAGTTAGAATAGTTTCAATAATTTGGGTTAGTCTGTTCAAGTCAAAAGCATCATTAGAATCTGATTCTGTTGGAAGAAACATCCAATCCGTACCGCTAGATCTTCAGAGTCAGATAGGCCCGACAGTCTTTCAAATACATATCGTCATAATCATCTTCACGACGAGGCGAGCCGACTGTCAGTATTCTTCTTCATCATCGGTAAGAGGTTGTCGCAGCAACCGCTAAAAACATCAAAGATCTTACCGTTGGCGGAGTGGAATCATCGAGTAAGCAATTCACAAAGTCATACCCGGAGATCCAAAATCTTCAATGCGTATTAAAAAATGTATTATACCCGTATGTGTCGAATATCCATTCTGTTTCGCGGCAGGAATATTTTTAGGAATAAAATATATTGAGAAAATGAACAAATTAATCTCTACACGTGAATGGAATAATTTGATACGTAATAAAACATATTTGACGCATATGGCGCATGGATATCATACAGCTTGTAGTATTCCTGAACGCGAAATTAATAGTACTGATTGGAACAAATTTCAGGAACATTTTCGCAATCACCTTTCTATTCAAGTCTACTCTGAGTCAACGCATGAACGCCTATTCGGTAGCGCTTCCCTGAATTTACCATGCATAAATCTTATGCATTCAGAACGTGATAATCATATATCCTTAATCACGTCTATCGCCGCATTTCTTATGGTACGTAATTACTTGACGCGGTGTAATGCGTCATACTCTAATGATCACTCATGCACTGCGCGCTGTCGTAGTTGTCAGACACCTTATTCTGATAAAGGATCTTGTACTTCTACAGACGCTCCGCATAAGATAATGTGTACTGATTGTCATCGTAAGTTTTATAACCATCAATGTATGGCGAACCACCTCTTTAATGGGAATGGTGAAGGCGTGCCCCCACTGTGTCAGTCGCATACGTAAAGATGACGATGAACACGTATGCGGTATGACAAAATGTCACACGTGTAAAGAAAGGTATGTTATTACTGAAAATCATACGTGTTATCATAAAGTAATTGAAGAACCTATTATGTCATTATCCCACGCACGCTCTATGCGTATGAATGCCGACATTTGTAGTTACGAAGATTTTCAAAAATACATCATTTACGATACAGAAACATATTTATCGCCTATCGACAGTAGCAATACTAATATTCTAGCTGGGCATAAAGTCAATCTCGTGGTTGCCAACATATGTTGTGATGCGTGTCATCGAGGCACGAATTATGGATACGTTCGCTTTCACGGGTTAGATGCGGTGGATCAGTTCGTTAGCTGGTTGACACGTGTTAAGGCTGCACGTATCGGTAAAGAAATCGATAGAAAATATGTTTACTGTGACTACTTGGTGATCGCTCACAACGCGCGTGCCTATGATTCTCTTTTACTCCTTCAATGCATTTGCAAAACCACTAACCTGCATCTTAAACCTACAAATATTATCATGCGCGGTCGTTCAGTTCTCTCATTTGACGTGGGTACTTTTCGGCTTATCGATTCCAGTAACTTTTCCCCCCTTTCATTACGTAATGTGCTTTTAATCTTCCTGTTCGTAAGGGAACATTTCCCCATCAGCTCAACACACCTCAATATTGGGGTAAGGTAATACCCTTTCCTGAGAGGGAGACATTCTGTCTACAAAATATGAATGCGAATGAATTAATCGAATTTGATCGCTGGTACAACCAGCAGATATCTAGACATGAGCACTATGATGTCGATAAAAATCTCATCGAATATTGTAATGATGACGTAACTGTCTTACGTTTAGCCATGTCTAGATGTAAGACTTTATTTTCTGAATCGACGGATGGCCAAAACCCATTTGTGACAGGGATAACGCTAGCGGGAGCATGTAATGCGGCCTATCACACTTTATGGCTTCGACCTGAGAGCGTACAGACTTTACCTGATTTCTTACTAAGAGCAAAATGCGCTTATAGCGTTTTGGGTGTAGAATCAGTCAATGCGAGGGTCGCCAAATCGCCCATGCGCTAAATGGCGGTGTACAGAAAATATGCGGACATTATGTGGATGGAATTGCTGTATCTGAAAATATTATTTTCGAGTTCTTAGGTTGTAAATTCAGCGGACATGAGTCTGCATGTTGCGGCGATAAGTGTGATATGACATATACACCATATGGCGATCAGACATATGAGGAAGCATATTCCGCGCTTCAATGTCGCATTTCATTATTTGAATCGCATGGATATATGGTAAGAATTATGTGGGAATGCGACTTTAAGAAACAAGTCGCTCATTCCTCTGCGCTAAATGATTTTATCACCGAATTAGACTTAGTACACCCAATATCACCACGTGATGCACTATTCGGTGGTCGTACATCCGCAATTCGTGTATTTATGGAAGCGTATGAGCATACCACACTCGAATATTTAGACTGCGTTTCATGTATCCTTCAGTGATGAAACAATGTTGTTTTCCAGAAGGGTAGTATACGGTTCTAAGAGGCGATGACTTGAGTGATAAGACGGCGCATGACTTCTTTGGTCTTATTAAATGCAAAGTCTTTCCACCTCGTGAATTATACTTTCCCGTGCTACCTGCTCGAATAAATTCACACCTCATGTTTGTACTATGCGACGAATGCGCAAAAAAATGAACAATCTTCTGTATGCGAACATACGGAAGAACAGCGCAGTTTATGCAGAACATGGACTACTCCAGAGTTACAGTTAGCTATATGCAACGGTTATGTCATTAAAAAAATGTATGAAGTATGGCATTATCACGCGTCATCGCAATATGAGCCGCATGGTGACGATTGGTTATTTTAAGAATACATTAACCGTTTTTTGAAAATTAAACAAGAAAGTAGCGGTTATCCCGATTGTGTTGGTAGTGAGAGTGAAAAGGCGAATTACGTGGCTGACTATTATAAACATGAAGGAATACAGCTCGACCCTGCCAAAATATCGAATAACCCGAGTTTGCGCTTTGTTGCTAAATCCTGTTTGAATATTTTTTGGGGACGATTTTCTCTTCGTGATCATAAAAAGAATAGCATGATATCAACACGTAAAGGTCTACTCTCCCTTCTGAATGATAAACGTAAAACTGTAGGTACCATTACATTCCTGAACGATAGTCTTCTAATGGTCTCCTATTCGGTAAATGACGAGTACGTCCAGGCACCATTAAATACCAAGTGTATTCTTGCATCTTTCGTGACAGCTTATGGCCGATAAAACTGTATGAAGTATTGTCCTTACTCGGACGCCGTGTAGCTTATCACGATATGGATTCGGTGGTATTTAGTACCCGTAAACGTGAGCCAACCATTCAAGAACGTAGTGGGTATCTAGGTTCTTGGACGAGTGAAATCCCCTCCGATTACGAATTAACAAGTTTTTGCGCACTCGGTCCAAAAAACTATAGTTATGAAATGAAGCGTCGCGTCGCTCCATCGATCGTTAAACAGGTGACGAAGGTTAAAGATTTAACACTTCGTACCCATCATTCAAAACAAGTTAATTTTGATACAATGAAAAAATCCATTGAACAAATTATAAACGATGGTGGAATTACGGATAGTAATAGCGTACTATTAAGCTATCTATCAAAGACCATGCGCACTGATCATTTTAGAATTCTTTCAGTAAATAGCAGTAAGATTTTCAGACCCGTCTTTAAAAAACGAATTTTGAAACTGGTAGATTTATCATCAGTACCATATGGTTACACTAGCATAATATAAATAGTAACATTGCACTTTTTTCAGTCAGTACGTAAACAATGTCGGTGTCATCCATGTCCGCCGAAGCCGCACTAGCCGCTCGAGCTATGATAACAAATATTGCTAGTCTGTGTAACCCTGATAAGGATAAGATGCGTGCATTGATTATGAGGAGCATGCGGTTCACTTTAAGAGATGACAAAATTAATGCTGGAAGAATTATACTCATGTCTGAAATTAGCAAGGGTTTATTAACCGAATATGTGATAGACATAGTGCATTGGGTTCGCTAATTATTGTTGCGAAGCTACATTAATCAATGTCTTTCTCATTCATAACTTATGCTTAGTTATCGCACGCATTGCAAGCCTTATATTACCGCAAAACTATTATGACTGAAAGTTGTTGTCATCCACCATGAACTTACAGTCAGATAGTTTTCAAAATATTTTGTGCATCCAGCGATAATACGCATCGACTTTAGTGTAACGAGTCTCTCAGCCATGTAATGGTTAAAATTTGGTTGTGATCGTTATTGCTCATAAAGTGTGCGATGGTGGAAGACAGTGGTCGTACCGCGTGAATATGTACGCTATTGATCGAACAAACCCGCGTCATACATTCAAATTAAGCGCCTCTATGCACGTCATTGTAATGCACGTGCTCCTCTGTACGCCATTGTGTCCATGGTATTTACACCAGATGTCGTTCAATCCGTGTGTGGCTGTTCGTTATTGTTACTAATGATCTATACATGCAGCAGTTTCACGCTATGATTATTCGTTCTCCACGATGTCGTCTGATCTTTGCTTTAAATATTTAAATCGCTCAGCGTTTTGGTGTGATCTTGGTAATTCGCGTAAAGCGTGAACAATACGTTTTGGCGAAAAGTGGTGTATCGATCTACGGCAGTTTCATCCTGACGGTTATCCCACTAAACGTGGTTTATATCTCAACGTAGCAGCATTTAAACAGCTGTTACAGATCATACCCGATCCTGAAGACGCGGCAAAACGTGCGCGCAAAAAGAAGGCATACTATTTACATATTCTTTGGACACTTCTGTTCGTATTTCTATCTGTGACGCATTTCCGTGTATTGACATACGCTATTTTTTCTGCTCTGACGCAGAACCACGTGCCACACATTGCGGATTATAACTGCAAGACAACGAGTGGGAATTATTGAAACAGAACGCGAGTAATTTGCTGGCAGCATTATCTAACTTTTACGTGCCTCCCGATGTGAGCGGTGACGCATTGTTTAGCCCGATACCTCAGTGCTTTTATGGTGTGAAAAAGCGAGAACATGAATGACATTCCATCCACTAGTGATTCCGCAGAGATGTCTAATCACGATACGCTTACTACGGACGCTATATACCTCGATGAGTTTTTAAGCGATGACGAACTAAATCTCGTCGATCATGATACCGTCAAATTGTGTCACTATTGTAAAACTATGGGGCAGCCACACCATTATTGTCCTACGGATTGTGTGCAAAAGATTAGCCAGAAATTATTCGCATTCATGCTGTGTGAAAAGATACATTCGCTGGTTGTGCGTGATTGTTACGGTTGTCTAGTAAATCATCCGAGTCAACGTGAACATTCTTGCTTAGGGATTGATGTTGACCTTAATCTAATTGACAATTTTGAACTGTATAATGAGGCAGCATTATTAGAAATGAATGAAGCTGAATATTGCGCTCAGCTAGCCTGCCATTACGATATATATGAACATTGTACTGAAATGTACCATATGTGTATGACGGAATGGTATAGGTACATTGTGGATGTAATATATGAAAAACAGATGCTGTCGCCATAACTATAATTAATATTTTCTCTATGCGCGTATTAATTTATTTAGTTTTATTTAAAATTAACCGTGTTTTTAAGCATTAAATCACACAGATAATTTTTAATAAAATCATATACGTATTTAATGTTATTTAAAAAAAATAACATAATTAATTGTTTTATTTCGTCAATCGTGGCTTTGTAAAATATGTTGTATTTGGTGGGCTTTTTTCGTATCTTTGTAACGATATGTATTATTGATGTATGTCTTAATAAAAAAAAGTTTAAAAATCGGATTTCGCTTGTTCAGTCTAGCACCTTGCTCTCTATCTATCTCTCTCTCTCTATCTCTCTCTCTCTCTCTCTCTCTCTCTCTCTCTCTCTCTCTCTCTCTCTCTCTCTCTTGCTCTTTATCTGGCGCTAGCGACTCGCTATTCACCCCCCCTGCCTCCTCCGCACGCGTTGGTATGCCCGCTTTTCACTTGACAGAGGCACTTGACGGCGCGTGCCATCGCTATTCTTTAGAGAAGAATGGTCCAGGCGAATGAATGATAGAGTGAGCTGAATAGCACATACTTAAATAAAACACCATTAGACGTTTTTTGTTCAATTTCGTGGCAAAATATTCACTGAATATTGTGTTTATTTTTGTAACTATTTAAAGATGTCATGAATTCGTCGCACAAGTATCTGATGTCATAATCATACACTTAAATGTTCATAGCATTTCTGCTCTGTAGCGTGTATATGACGACACAATTCTTAAACGTACATAGCATTTCTCCTACGTCACCAGCATCTGACGTCACAATCATAGCATTTCTCCTAATTTTATGATGCAATTTTTAAATGGACATAGCATTCCTCCTACGTCTCGAGTATCTGAGGTCGCAATCATAGTATTTCTCCTAATTTTACATAACAATTCTTATATGTACATAGCATTTCACCTGTGTCATGAGTATATGACATTGCATTTCTCCAAATCTTACGTCACAATTCTTAAATGGACATAGCATTTCTCCTACATTTCGAGTATCTGACGTTGCAATCGTAGCATTTCCCCTAATTTACGGGGCATTTTTAAATAGACAAAGCATTTCTCTTACGTCACGAGTATCTGACGTCACAATTCATAATGCTCACTAACCAGTAAGCATTGCTAAACTATTCGCAGAAGAGTAACTACATATTACATCGTAGTGATGGTTCACACGCGTCCACGTACGACTAAGGTATATATATACCTTAGTCGTACGTGGACGCATGAGCGTATACCTTCTTAGTCGTACCTGGACACACATGTGCATACGCAATGGCAGCAACGCTTGACTGCAATACGTCGTTACGTCACCCATTTACTATAATTGTCTACGGACCAATGCAGTGCGGTAAAACTGAGATGATAAAAGCACTAGTAAGAGATCACTATGCCATTACTCCCCCTCCACAGAGGATTGTGTACTGCTATGGTGCGTGGCAAGATGGGTATAACGATTTGGCGAAAGAAGTTGAATTTAAAGAGGGTGTGAATGTTGAACTAGACAGAAGTTGTAGAACATTGGTGGTGCTCGACGATTTGATGAATAAATGCGACGAGAATGTGGCTGACCTATTTACAAAACGTTCTCAGCATGAGAATAGTAGCGTAATATTTATAGCACACAATCTGTTTCACAAGACATGCAATCAACGCGACTTATCAGTTAACTGTCACTATATGGTATTGTTTAAGAATCCACGTGATGTGTCATCTATTCGTTCTTTATCGAATCAGATGTACCCAGGCAATACAAAGTATTTGATCGAATCATATAAGGACGCTACACGCGAACCTCACTGATATCTATTCCTAGATTTGAAACAGACGACACCTGACAATATCAGACTATGTTCATCTGTTCATCCGAAGGAGGGGTGCTACATTTACATACCTAAGAAAAATGGCATCACGTAAAACGGAACGCCATTTACCTATGCTGCAATATTTGGCTAAGGTAAAGCCTTCAATCAGAAATGATGTAATCAAACAGTGTTCGAACGAATTGGTGGATGTACTATGTGAATCATGCCTAAACGTATTACGTGGGAATGTTCATCTCACTAAATACGATACAAGCAGCTGAGTAAATATAAAGCGAAAATCTGTACGCTGACTAGTCGCGGCGTGCCATATGCACGTAAAAGAAAATTGCTACAAACAGGCGGATTTTTAGGTGCCTTATTACCAGCGGTGATCGGTACGCTAGCGCCATTAATTGGTAAACTGTTCACGTGAAAAGATGGAACATACACGTAAAATGGCGCTAGTTCCTCACGAATTGATAGGTAATTTAAATGAACATAGTAAAATATCGTTGGTACAGGCAGATCCATCGATAGGTAAAGCTATTAGTCTCGACAACGAGATATCCAATATATTAGCCAGACACGATCTGACTGAGAATGAAAAAGTAAAATCATATTCACAAGTATTGGATAAGTATAGGCATTACTATCAGCAAACGCAAGGACATCAACAACAATATCAACCGTTACCTCTACAGCCCATAACTAACTACGATGCACTGCCCGCACAAATAATTGAACGTACGATGAGGGAATACCAAAAACTTACAAGACAAAAGCCAGTGGAGTAATTGATATTTTACATTCGGTTCCTGCACGTTTTCACATTAATGACTTTGGCGAAGTGACAATAGAGGGTACGTTTTTCCCAAAAAGTAATGTACTCGACCTGCTTACAAACGTAGTAGCGCATGGGCGTAAACCTCTTATGGTTGGTATGTGTGATCAAGTGGATGGAAGGTTTCTTAATCTGTTACGCGACGTAAACATACCCCGCAGATTTGTAGGGCAGGAGAAAACGATGAGACAGATATATAATGGTGCAGAAAAGGATGTTAGCGCCAGTGAGTACACGTCTACTCCTGTGAGCAAAAGAATACGTAGAAAGAGTTCTCTAGCGGGCATCAGGAAGACAAAGCGGCATTCAATTCCAGTGTGGGTAAATTTAGATAAGTCATGAATGATGCTAAATTGGTGAAAGTATATTTTGATCCGAAACATTACGCGTCTTTTGGTGGGAAGGAAAAGCTATTTAATGCGTTCAAAGGTAAAATGCCTCGCAACTACATCGACAAATGGTTAAACCACCAAGAAGTATATACCCTACACAGACCGTAGAGAACAAAGTTTGACAGGTGAAAAATAAGAGTTTCATCCGTCGATGAACTATGGCAGGCAGATCTATGCTCGATGGGTATGCTGGCAAAAGAGAACAACAACATGTTATATTTGCTATGCGTAGTTGATGCCCTTTCAAAATATGCATGGGTGGAATGCCTGTTTAGTAAAACGTCGTCAGCAGTCAAGAAAGTGTTAGAAACAATATTGGAGCATACTGAGCGTCGCCCACATGCTATTCAAACAGAGAAAGGAGGCGAGTTCGTAAACCGTGTAATGACAACATATTTGAAGATAATGGAATACATTTCTACACTTCTCAAAATGAAACAAAAGCGGCAATGGTAGAGCGATTTCAACGCACACTGAAGGGTCGAATATACAGATACATGACGCATAAATATCCACGAAAGTATATCGATGTATTACCTAGTTTAGTCACAGCGTACAATAACACCACACATTCCAGTACGCGCATGGCTCCTTCCGAAGTCGACCGTAGTACGGAGTTAATCACGTGGAGAAATATATATGGAAAGAAGACGAAGAAACGTTCCAAATCCAAAAACAGCCCTACTCAAGGCGACCATGTTAGAATATCACAAGCAAAAATGCTATTTGAAACAGCATATCACGGGCAATGGAGTCACGAATTGTTTAAGGTGCGTGAGGTGCTTACAGACAAATATCCATACTTATATAAATTAGAAGACTATGGAGGTGACCCGATTGTTGATACTTTTTATCGTGATGAGACACAGCAAGTGATAGAAGAAAATGATAAAGAGTATGCCATGGAAAAAATACTTAAAAGTAGAAAAAATAAAAAGGGACAACGCGGGTATCTGGTAAAGTGGCTCGGTTACCCGGCTATGTTTAACACGTGGGTTAATGAACTAAGTACTATACATCATTGACAATGGATGAATATATGGAGAGAAGATTGGATCAGAGCATGCGGCGAATGATGGGTTCACGAGTGCCGAAAGAAGAAATAGTATACCTAGCTCAAATTATAATAATTTATATCGTAATCATTACATGTATCGTGAATCTGAGTATACAAAATGGGCAATCAGGAATATGGATATCACCTTTGAGTGGATGTATAGGGTATATATTGCCTAGTCCATGCATAAAGACGTCCATACATCATTCAACTCAGAATGAACGAGGATCAGTTTTACATAACGCTTCCGAGCAATAGTAGTACCCAGTTGTTTCCAGACAATACGATATCAGAGTTTCGAACACGTCTGCAAACTCCATTAACATTAGATGGCGAATGGGAAGTGGGCCTCTTGAGTGTGTTATATCCGTTGAGTTGGCTTACTATTGCGAAGGAAAGTTTTGTACAAATATATGCATTTACTAAGAAGAAGATAAAGAAGAAGAAGAAGAAAGATAGCGATGCATCAGAAGAAATTAGCAAAGATGTCACCAGCACAACGGCTTTTCCACTAGTTTTAAAAGATGGTTTCCACATCCTGCCGATCGGGGAAAACGGTCACGAAATGCTCGGGGAAAAGATGTGTGAAATGATCAAACAAATAATGACGGTAAAAAACGTTCACGTAGAAGTGAAAATTATTATTATGCGCAATCAGAAGTTCCATCTATCAATGTACCGAAATGGTACTATGCCATAGAAAATGGACTATCTAAATAGCCAGATAGAGGGCAAGACACAATTTAGACCAAAAAAAATATTTTAAAATTTTTACTTGCATCGCGCGAATCTAGTTTCTCTCACAGTTAAAAGATAATTACACTAGATGCTCAGGTGGAGATGTAGCAAATTTAATCAGATTCGAAGGAGGAAAAATACATATGGGACCTATAGACTTTAAAGAATCATTTCGTTCAAATCGTGAGGAGGTCCTACGACCATGTATATATATTGTGACGTAGTCTCACACAGCATGGTAGGCGATACTTCTGCACTGCTACTCAGAGTGATACCCATTTCTAGTACAGATGGAGGAAAAGATATGTCAGTGGACGTTTCCTGATATTCAATACCGTACTGTGTCAAAGAACTACATCGATACTAATTGGAATACTTATAATGGATAGAACTGGCGCCAATGTCCCATTCAAGGATGGAGCATCGCCGAGTGTACTCTGTTTGCATTTCAGACAACGACGACAATGATAATGAGAGGGACGATAAGCGGAAGAACGAACACTCCAATGCTGGCTCGTTACTACACGAGTCAAGTGGGTCATGGGCATATTCCAGTTTTTGTAG
Organism: Chaetoderma sp. LZ-2023a; assembly: GCA_034401795.1. Classification (NCBI taxonomy): domain Eukaryota; kingdom Metazoa; phylum Mollusca; class Caudofoveata; order Chaetodermatida; family Chaetodermatidae; genus Chaetoderma; species Chaetoderma sp. LZ-2023a. Next base: position 269,066,781 of record CM067369.1, on the reverse strand, counting down.
GCGCACGATACCAATCAGGACATGGACTCGGTTATATCTTAGGTGGTCTATTACATCAAGCAATACCTTTTGCAAGAAATGTGGCTAAATCTGTAAGTAAACAAGCTCTTAGTGCTGGAATCGGACTAGCTGAGGATGTAATGGCTGGAAGAAATGTTAAAATGGCATTACATTCGAGAGCACTTGGTGTTGCCAGGTCTTTGATACCGGAAGCTGTAACAGCAGGGCGAGGTGGTTTAAGACCACCTCAACCTAAACGTAAAAAGAGGAATAATACACGTAATGCTCAGTCAATGCGTGCTATGCCGAAGAGGAAGGGTCGTAATAAACGTGAGAGAAAACAAGCTGATATCTTTAATTAACAAACAACATGGAAATTAATCAGATCTGCGAGTGCTCGAAGAGCGAATTAGACATTTTTCAGATGCGTCCCATAGTGACGACATTGGAGTCTGCAAAATGGGAACAGTTTCAGCCTGTATCCAGTTTATCAGATAGTGGACCGATCGATTTTACGTCAGTGGGTCTGCCTGTAGATATTTAGATCTTACGCAAACTTATCTTTCGATTAAAGTTAAGCTAGTAAAGCTAGATCGAAATGGTGATGAAAAGACACTCGAGGCGAATTACCTGATAGTGCCTGCAAATAATCTTTTACATACAATGTTCTCGCAAGTGGATGGTTTAAAAAAAATGGAAAGCGTGTCAGTGACTCGAACGAAAATTATGCTTACCGCTCGTACATCGAGACGTTCTTAAATTATGGCAGCGATGCCGCATCCTCGCATCTACAACTTGCTGGATGGAAAATAGATGATGCCGGCTAATTTCATAATATCACCGATACTAACTTAGGATTTCAAGCACGTAGAGGAATGAAGGCACAGAGTAAAATGGCGCAATTAATAGGCTGCATACACAGTGATATGTTTCTGCAGGACCAATTCCTTCTTGGTTCCGTTGATTTAAGAGTGCGCCTACAGAGGAGTAAAGATGCATTCACCATTATGGCCGCGGAAGGAGTGAGGCCTAAGGTGAAAATAATGTCGGATATCTTATTTGTACGGAAAGTTATCCCATCAGCAGATCTGCTAGTGGTGCACGCCATTACTCTGAGACAGACAAGCACGAAATATCCTATTCGCAGGGTAGTCTGTTAGACTTTTACAGCACCTAGCGGTGTTATGAGCATCGATAGAGATAATATATTTATTGGTTAGCTCCCTACTAGAGTATTATTCGCTTTTGTACCTAATGATGCCTATAATGGTGTGGTACATAAAAATCTGTTAAAGTTTGATAACAATAACACTACCTATGCTACATGTTATGTGAATGGAGAAAATGTTACAACATCGCCATTACGTCCTTCGTTTGGCGACGACATTTACTCGGACGCTTATTTCTCACTATTCAGCGGTACTGGGGCGTTATTCAAAGACCGTGGCTACCTGATAAATAAGACTCAGTTCAGACATGGAACAACATTGTTCACATGGGATTTTATGCCAGAATTAGCTGATTCAGAGCATCGCTACCCTACACGCACTGGTTCGTTAAGAGTAGTCTTCCATTTTGCTCAATCACTTGCAGCTACAACCAATGTAATTTGCTTTGCTGAATTTGATAATATGATAGAAATTGGATCAGACTTTAACGTATTAACAGATTATTAACAAATATGTTGAATACATTTGAAATAGAGGATCTATTATTCGGCGACAATAAAACGCGTGAACACTTTCTCGGTGTTTTTCCAGTTGACAATGTACCTGCACATATTAAATATCTCCCGGCCTCATTAGTAATAAACACGCATCCCAGTAATAAATCCGGACAACATTGGGTGGCAGTTTATTACAGTAGAAATGGAAATGCTGAATACTTTGATCCTTATGGATGACGTCCTTCTGACGGAAGAATGATATCAAATGTACAAAATGGACACCGTGCGCGTGTTTATTATTACAACAATGTACGTGTTCAACCAGCCATGATGTCAACTTGTGGATATTATTGCGTATATTTCCTATACCATCGTTCGAGTGGTGTACACATGAAACATATATTATGGGCACTAAGAAACAGAGACAAAAATGACAAGATAGTGATAAGTCTGACGTGCAGGATTATGAATAAACAGAAAAAATTATCATATTTAATGTATAATTATTTATGTACTATGTTTTCTTTTTAATTATCGTGAATAAATATCGCTGATTTTATCATAAGAAAAATGCACGTGTCAATAAAAAATACATTTATTTTGTAAAAATATGTTATTATTTCTTCGTGTTCCCTTCTCACCCGTCACCCATGAATCCCCAATTATCGCTATTTGATATGTCACGATGGATGAATGCCAATAATGGATAAAAAAAATTAATGGTACACTAGGCACACGAGGCGTACCACAATGATCCAAAGATCCGTAATTAATCATATTCACATCGTGACAATGACAAAATGCGGACGTATTTGAATACAGAGGAAACCATATGACATGCTCTGTAATTGATTGCGTATCAATTCCAGTTTTCTATCAAAAATGTCATTCAAACATGGTGCGATAGTAATGTTTTGTAAACCGATGATGTTAATTTTAAAAAACACGTGACCGAAATAAGGGTGTGTTCAGATTGGAAAGACAGTTTTACTGACAGCTCATATTTTAGCTATAAAAGCGATATGCGCATGACTAGTAAGGCATACAGCTTTTTTTAATTTAAGAAAACACGTAAAATGGAATCTCAATTATGCAATCGATGGAGAATGATAGGTTCTACACCTATTAATTGCGGTTGCATCGAATGGAACCAATATAAAGAGGTTCCAGTACAGCAACCATTTGCAATGTCATTGCATGAAATCTGTAACCGCTGGAGAGATTATCTAGCGGATCCAGACAAATGCAATTACAACAAATGGTTGCATGCGAAGTACCAACTTCGTAATGATTGTTGTATGTGTATGTGGTGCAAACAAAACAGAAGTTATCGTTTGCATTAATTGAGATAAAAATATTTACGTTAGCAAAATAAAAAAATAAAAAATAGGCCTCTTTTTTAAGGGGCCACCAACAACCAAAATTATGTTACATACATACACCTACACACAAATGGGTGCATAAAAAAAGATGCACACACGCACGCATGACGTACATGCATAGCGCACAGGGAACACGGGTGACAAGGGGCAACCGCGTAGAACCATGCGTGCATCGTCACACACGTGGCGCAACACGCGTGAGGGTATGCACAGTATGTGCGTGTGTTGGTGTATTAGGTGCGTGCGTGTGTGTGGGTACGTATGCAAGAAAAATGTAGGATATCCTTGTCGATGATGGATCAGTAACAGATTTCCATCGATACAGACGCATTCAACCACATATTCCACCATGAGTTACGCCTTTCATCGTGGTACATACCAACGACATTATTAGTTTGCGAGGAAATAGGAATAGACAAAATCTAACATCACATGACCTTAAAGTGAATGAAGCGGACATGTTTAATGGTAATATGAGTAATGCGCGAACACACCATAAATATGCATAAAGCACTCATGCACCAAAACGTGATATTCTAATAATTGCCCAAGGGAATTAGTACATATGTCCACTCGGTTAAGAACTAGGAAACGATACAATATTGTATCCAAAGCACAAAGCTGTACGCATTCGCAACTACAAAGTGAAATCACCTAGTGAGTAACATAGGTGATAATTCAATAGTAATTTTGAATATTTCTAAAAAAACACGTAGTACTACACGTGAGGTACTAACACGTTCCTTCATTATTAACACATGGTATGTTTGTATCTCGATTCAAGATTTATCTCACAGCTATTCAAGACATATGGATAAATCATACCAACAAATAACCTTTTTTGTGTAAGTACGCTCGACATACAATTCCATAAACACACGGAACCCTCAGAGACATAATGACCACATTTTAACCATCGTGCAGCATCTAAAACGACTGACGTTATTGAAATATTAAGTATTTAAAAACAACTTGTGCGTAATGACGGTTAAAAGTCAATACGTCTACAAAATATTCAACAAAAATAGTTTACTAATAAATTAACGTTAGCAACATCAAATTAATTTCAAAATATTCAACAGTTTTTCTGTATGGTATCGATGAAAATGAGATATGGTGAATTCATCGGTGAAATGGTTAACATTTTTAACCCAGGATACAATCCTATGAATCCATCACTAACAAGTCTTGGTTACCATCCCAACTGAACACTACATACCATTAATACAAGATTATTTTTCATATTTTGCTACTAATCTGTCTGGGAGCTGTTGCTTACTAAGACAGTAACAGCTTACAGTCAAATTAGTCTCTAAATATTCTACAAAATAGTTTACTAATAAATTAACGTTAGCGACGAAACAGTCAAATTACTTTCAAAATATACATCAATAGCGAACCGTAATACCTCATACATCCTCAACCTCATACTCACTAATATGACTCCTACGACCTCCATTATCAGACCACCTCTTAAACTCTATTTTTTTACATTATCAAACATCATCTCTTATTATTTTTACCTTAACCACGGTAGATAACCACGGAGGGGGGGGGGGGCGCGGCGCCGCTACGTTAACACGTAAAATACACAACTTTTAAGGGTTAACAGTTTCAGAATACAGGAACAGCAATATTGATTCAGACGATTCGACAGTGTTCTAGAATATAGCAAGTGTGCGCGGCTGTTCGCCATTGTTCTCTAAATCTCTAAAACGTGTGAGACTGTTCGCCATTGTTCTCACATTCCATTCCCTTTGTGTGCGGGCTGTTCGCCATTGTTCTCCAAAAATCCCTTTGTTCTCGAAGACCTCCTGCGGTGAAGAACAATAACGAACAGAACCCCCCTATACTACTGATGATAATGGTGATGCTGATGATAATGTAGCAGTTGAAATGGGACCGTGTGACGAGCCGGACAAAGAGCAAACCAAAGATACAATGGTACCACAAGGCGGATATCTGGGCTTGTTGAACACATACGATGAATTCCATTGCAATTAAATAAAGCAATTAAATAAAGTATCAGTTTTTAGCACTCATATTTTCACGTGTTATTTAAGTTGAATTGCAATGCCGTTATGTAGCAGGATTAACATAGACATATTGTCACGGTAATCGTCCAGCTTCAGATACAAAATAATTTGCAAACACATTGCGTATTTCAAACACAACATTTGTATATATATTCGTTCCCACGGGCCTAACTGGAACCAGTCCATTATTGTTTCCACCTGTAATACGCCACCGGCCGGGAATTATCCCACCATCACATTGTTCATGGCCGACTAACTCTTTGAGGCAGTAGCGCCGTTGTCCTGGAGGAAGTTGGTTGTTTCTTCTTTGAAGAAAGTTGTGAATCATAATGCTGCTTTGGTGATGCTGATAACCTTTTTTGGATAAGCATATATGGGTTTCAGAAATGTCTGCCACCGGCACTCAAGAATGCCAAATGCATGTTCTATGACACGTCGGGCACGAGAGAACCGGTAGTTGTATACTTTCTGAATGATTGTTTTCAAATCATGACGTGGGTAGGGTCTCATCAAATACCCCTTTAAGGGGAAGCCTTCGTCACCAAACAGCACATACGGCATTCTCTCAAGAAATGCAGCTACGACATCTGGGCCAGGGACATTCATAGCGCCATTTTCTAATTCTTCTCCAAATAAGGAATTTTCAAATGTTCTTCCGTCACTATGGCGCCCATTCGATGAGAGTGAAGCAGTAGTGGGCATCACAGACTGCCATCAAGACGATACTGAATAATGTTTTGTAATTATAGAACAGACTTCCAGAATTTTGGGGTGCCTTAATTGTGACGTACTTTCCATCTATCGCCCCTATGCAAAGAGGTTATTGCCATTGTTAATCTAATCCATTATCAATTGGGAGCCATTCCAATTCTATCGTTGGTGGTTTAAGGACATCATTTTGTCATTCTTCCCATATGGCATCACATGTTTCCTGGATGATATTGTACACTGTTTTCCAACCAACTCTATATCCCCAGGAAACGGAAACCTAGCTATTTCCTGTTGCTAAATAAAAAGTAATTATTCTTATTGCAACGATGTCCATGTGTGCGTGCGCGCGTGCGAGCGAGCTAGTGAGCGTGTGTGCATGCGAGCGACCGTGCGTACGAGTGAGCGTGCGTGCGTTATTGTCAACCGCATATTTCTAGAATTCAGGAAGATAGTATCACCAGATTTGGCACATACATTCATATAGCGAATGGGGAGGATTGCCGCCTATACAGTGAGTTCCTTGATATATTTAGAAATGATGTATATAAATCTAATAAAATACTTGGACTGGAACATGTTGAATTTAAGATGGGTGTCAAGGTGACCACCAATCGGGTATAAGATGCGTACGGACACGCCTTTATATAAATGATGAATCGTGCCACAGACGATACAAGGGAAAGATTGATTGAATATGAAGCTGCATACAATCCTACGCATCCTGAATACTGCAATAAGTCTGTGATCGACCATTTGTGGGAACAAATTGGCACGTACATACGAATGTACAATAGGGCATCCAGAATAACCATCTGCAATATTTCTATCTAAGTGTGTTGGTGCCATCTCTTATATGTTCATAATGATACGCATGATTTCTCACTATGTATACCGCCGAACTAAACCAGGCCAAGCGTTGCGTTTCTGCTTTGCTTTTTACGCATTTAAAGCGACGCACTCACAAACGAAACGCCGTCAACGTAAACTCCAACTATACATCAGCCTTTGACCAGCGTTGGTACGAACCAACGCTCACCAACTAATGGACCTTATACCTGACTGTGTGTAATGGGATAGGTCTGACGTAGGAGCACAAACCATGGAGTTTGAAAGTCTTAAAGACGATATGACGTTGATAAGATTTGCGTCATAAATCATTGATAGAATGGTTAATTACTCTAGCGAGTACTATGTTGAAAGGGTTACTGAAGGTAATCGATCTGTCTCTGAATAGAGGAAGGCAAGCTGTCAGTCAACTATATGATGTCGTACTCAAATACATCACAGGTAGGCTGACGTCATAATTAAAATACTTTATGAATGACGTATCTAATGCCGTCAGAAACTCATAATACTCCGCCATATATTGTATGGCTTGTACTAATTAATAACCATTCTGTTGAGTATTTTGAAACTAATCTAACTGCACGAGGTTTCTGTAAGCTGCACCCAGTCAAACTAGTTTCAAAATACTCAGCAGCTTACCTGAATAGCTTTCTGAAAAGTAAGATTCAAGGCGTTCAGCGTTCGGCAGATCCAAACACGGGCAAACTGTGTGAAGAGCTTAGCTAGAGATGGGCGGGGGCATAGCTAAAAGTGGATTCATCCTTTAAATGGTGCCATAATCAATTACGTCACATATAGCCTGCCGTAAGAATCCCGGTGACGACATATATAACCACAACATGACGCTCGAAATGTCCATCGATTGCATGAATTACATATGTTTTCTATATACTTCCAATTTAATCAATCTTCTGTTGAATATTGTGAACCTAATTTGACTGGGTTATGGTGCTACCATAGCAACAGCTTACCTACATAGTTGCCATGCAATTGAGGGTTTGGGTTGGGATGGGGTGGGGTGGGTGGGAGTTGGGAGGTGATAGCTACACATGGTTCACACTATTGTAGAGTGAAGTTGATACATCATTGTTAGCCAGTGTGATTGAAAGGGTTAACGGCATATTAACTGCCTTGCGTTGGAAAAGGAAAGAGTTTCAACACATTTTGCTAAATTGGCAAACTATGCCAATCTGCTATTTTTTGGATTAATTAATAATTACGTCCTGCGTGTGGAAAACGCTTTGAAACGTTTTCCTTTTCAAACTCAATGCTAATATGTCAGTCATATTATTGTATTAAGATGTTGGCGAATCTTGAAATGAGTTCATGCATTATGATTGGTCATAAGTCTAAATATCGCGATGCCATTGTAAGGACTGGATGTGATCAAGATGTTCGTTATTTTTACTGTGTTTCAGCTGTTCGTTAAAGGATCGTCAGTGATGGATATTGTTGACTCCGCCGGAGGACCAATAGCTGTTAACCTCGCTATTAGCATTGGTCTTACTTTAGGCATCTATTTTGGTGGAAATGCATCAGGCAAGTTTAAGAATTGCGCTTGCAGCGTCTGTCTAATTTTATGAATATAGATCAAATAATGAATGTTAGACTATCACATACATCTACCTTCACTTTGAATAGGCGTCATTCTGTTGGTCAATGGACTCAAGTGTCCAGCAAGAAAAGGCACGTAATGATTGATTGACATAGGTGATATGTTATTTGGTTGTGTCTATGTTTGGTGGTATATTTGGTTTGTTGATCAGGTGAGTAAGTGGAGAATTGCTTGACTACTGGATTTATTAATACCATAATTGATTGATTGTATTTTTGGTTAATTGTATAACTGTATATATATCCAACTATTTGTATGTCTGACTGGTTGTATGTGTCATAATATTTGGAGTCGGCCAGCTCTCCTAGGAGACATCCCTGGTGGGCAGAGACTGGACTCCTACTTGGGGCATGAGTTCGCGTGTACTCTTTTCAAGCATTGGGGCTGGAATAGAGTTCACTCGGATATCATGCCATCTTTGCACGAACGGGGCGTGCTTCTGTACGCGACTGACCTACATGTCAGCTGCACCTGCACTTTAAGCTGCACCTAAAAAGGTAGAATTTATTTAAGACTCTGAAGTTACCCCGAAATTTAGGTACTGCTTTGCTGGAGCTCACACACACACCCGTCCCCTCCACGGTAGCTAAATGCGGTGGACTAGGGTACCCTTCAAAGTCTAATCTAACTGAAGAGGAATATTCTCTCAGAATAAACGAACGTTCGCAGGAAAGTGGGAAACGAACGCCTCCGGTTTTCTCCTTTAGTAAATTGTTCAATGGCCAATTTTCGGCCCGTTAATGCTGATAAGCAATCAGCGAATTTCTACATACACTGGTTGGCGTGGACACAGCCGAAAAAGACGATGATGTACATGCTGAGGGCAGGCGATGATGTCCATGCTGAGGGCAGGCGATGATGTCCATACTGAGGGCTGGAGATGATGTCCATACTGAGGGCAGACGATGATGTCCATACTGAGGGCCGGCGATGATGTCCATGCTGAGGGCAGGCGATGATGTCCAAACCGACGGCCCGCGATGATGTCCATGCTGAGGGCAGGAGATGAAATGACGCGCCTGTCTCTCACTATCGAAAAACTGTTAAAAATCCGCACGATCAATTGCCGAAACATCATCTTTTATACTCAGACGCCTTTAATTTTAACAAGACGTGCTCGAAGATGAAGGTCCAATCAGCGCACTTGGGATGGTTCAAGAATCCGGTCACGTGCTCAGTGTCTTCGCGCCAAGGACACTTCCCTGAAAGCACATCCCAAGCATGATCGGTGGAAAATATCAATCCTTAATCACTCAGTGAATGCTGAACCGGTTATGGACGCTCTTCGGATTCGTAATTCCTGACAAATTTTATTAAATTGATCTGGTCCTTAGGCACATTACTCAGAAATCTATAACTTCAGAGTGACGTCACCTAGTAGACTGGCAGATGGTTTTACTTGCCACACTGAAGGAGCGTGGACCCTATCTTCGATCATAATCTGCACACGGTTAACAGTTTAATACATAATTGATGGCAAATATTCGTGTTCGGCCGTTAGTAATAGTAATACACCTACTGATGAGAGGTGAATTGTTTGGCGATGATTCGTACTTCTACAAAGTTACTCTTGCCAGTTTTAGTTTTCCCGGCTTTGTCCGGACTTTGGGCGTTCCTGTTCGGGGAGTGAACATTTACCATGATGCTGACATATATGCCTTCTGGAGGAACTCTTATATCCTACGTAGAACAATTTATATATTTACAGACACTTTGTAGTTTATATGTCCGGACATAGTGCCTTTTATTAGTTTATTATTATTTAATATTACTTTCCCGACGTTTAACCTTCAATATTATTAAGCACACTAGGGGGGTGGGGGTGGAGGGTGGTTACCGATCCATCATGTCTAATTAAATGCAAAATGGTTCTAATAATAATAATAATAATAATAATAAAAATAATAATAATAATAATAATAATAATAATAATAATCTTTATTTAAGGAGGGTAAAGCCTGATTTTGGAAAGGCCCACACAGGATATTTATACATATATATATATAAAAATATATACATTATATTACATTTATGTACACTAAGTCACACACTCACTCACGCGCTCCTTCGGTATCACATGTGTTCTCTCGCTCGCACCATGCTTACTCGCTCGCAGGATCATCCATTCAGTCGCTGATTTACTGATTACAAATGCTGTAGACAGAGTACAAGCGAAGCAAATTTTAAATGTGATCCGAGTATTAAAGGTTATTTCTAGTGTAAACCGTAAGCGGATCAGAATAAAAGTTATATCATAAGAAAGATAAAGTGCTGCTTCCTCGGGCAGTGCAGTCAGATTCCTAGATGGCGAGATGAGAGAAGAAGAATCGTAACGGGAAGACATCATCCAAAAGCGATACTAGCCAGAATAGACGCTGCTGAACTACGTTTGATATTCACATTCGAAACATTCGGCATATTCGCGAAAATTAGGGGTACGGTTAAAATCGTCCTACCCCCGTCGCTCCTCGTCATTTTACGGGGGTTCCTTTACTGGGGACCTATAGTAGGATAAGCAAGCTATACTCGGCGCGAAGTAGGAAAAGGTAGCTGCGATAATAATAGTGTAGCGGACAAGGAAATACCGAAAATCGGCACAAAATTCACTACATCATAGACAAGGAATCGGGCCATGCTGTCTACCACAACATGTAAGCCAGAATTTAAAAAACGTGGTTCGATTGGCCACACATGGGGCTACAGATGTGCCAAATTTAAGGAAAATCTAATGTTCAATTACTACGAAATCCACCATTAATTCCTGAAAATTGTAAAAGAAATCACAAAATAGCACAGGAATCGGCCGTGCTGTGTGCTACAACAAATAAGCCAGAATTTCCTAAACGTGGCTCGATTAGAGGATGACGGGCCTACAAATCTGCAAAATTTAAAGAAAATCTAATTTTCAATTACTCGGCAATCCGACATTAATTAGTGAAATCGTAAAAAAATTCACAAAATAGCCAAGGAATCGGCCCATGCTGTCTGCTACAACATTTAAGCCAGAATTTCCAAAATGTGGTTCGATTGGGCACACAGCGGGATACAAATGTGCAAAATTTAAGGAAAATCTAATTTTCAATTACTCAGCAATCCGACATTAATTACTGTAAATGGTAAAGATATTCACAAAATAGCCAAGGGATCGGCCCATGCTGTCTGCCACAACATTTAAGCCATAATTTCCTAAAGATGGCTCGATTGGCCTCACTTGGGCATACAAATCTGGCAAGTTAAAGAAAATCTAATTTTCAATCACTCGGCAATACGGCATTTAGTACATATTCATGGAATATCAACCAGAAATCTGACAAACATTCAAAACATTCGGCATATTCGCGAAAATGTGGGGTACGGTTAGCATCGTCCTACCCCTGTCACCCCTCTTCATTTTACTGAGATTTCTTTACTGGCGACCTATAGTAGGAAAAGAATGCTAATCTCCGCGCGAATTAGGAACAGATAGCTGCGATAATAATATTGTAGCGGACAAGGAAATACCGAAAATCTGCAAAAACATTCACTATATAGATAGCCCAGTTATCGAACGATGCTGTCTGCCACATCAGTCAAGCCAGAATTTCCGAAACGTGGTTCGATTAGGCATACATGCGGCTATAAATGTACCAAATTTAAGGGAAATCTAATTTTGAATTACTCGGCAATCCGACATTAATTACTGAAAATCGCAAAAAAATCCACTACATAGCCCAGGAATATGCCCATGCTGGCTGTCAACACATTTAATCGACAATTTCCAAAACGTGGTTCGATTGCACCCTAAGGGGCCTACATATCTCCCAAGTTTAAGGAAAATCTAATTTTCAATTACTCAGCAATCCGACATTTAATCTAGAATTTCCAAAACGTGGTTCGATTGGAGTCTCATGGGTCTACAAATAAGCCAACTTTAAGGAGAATCTAATTTTCCATTACTCAGCAATCTGACATTAATTACAGAAAATTTAAAAAGAAATCACAAAATAGCCGAGGAATCGGGTCTTGCTGTGTGCTACTACATGTAAGTCAGAATGTCCTAACCGTGGCTCAATTGGCCTCGCATTGGACTTCAACTCTGCAGAATTTAAAGAAAATCTAATTTTCAATTACTCGGCAATACAACATTCAGTACTGAAAATCGTTAAAAAATCACAAAACAGCCAACGGATCGGGCCATGTTGTCTGCCACAACAGCCAAATCAGAATTTCCTAAACGTGACTCGATTGGCCTCTCTTGGGCATACAAATCTGCCAAGTTTAAAGAAAATCTAAATTTCAATTACTCGGCAATCCGACATTAATTACTGAATATAGCCCAGGAATCGGACCGTGCTGTGTGCTACAGCATATAAGCCAGAATTTCCAAAACCGTGTTCGATTGGACACGCATACGGCTATAAATGTACCAAATTTAAGGAAAATCTAATTTCAATTACTCGGCAATCCGACATTAATTACTGAAAATCGGCAACAATTTCACTACATAGCCCAGGAATATGCCCATGCTGTCTGCCACAACATTTAATCCAGAATTTCCAAAACGTGGCTCGATTGGAGCCTCATGCGCCTATAAATCTCCCAAGTTTAACGACAATCTAAATCTCAATTACTCGGCAATACGACATTAATTACTGAAAATTGTAAAGAAAAAATCCCAAAATGGCCCAGGAACCGGGCCACGCTGTGTGCTACAATAATTAAGCCTGGATTTCCTAATCGTGGTTTGTTTGGCATCTCATTGGCCTACAAATCTGCGAAATTTAAAGAAAATCTAATTTTCAATTACTCGGCAATCTGACATTAATTACAGAAACTTTAAAAAGAAATCACAAAATAGCCTAGGAATCGGGTCGTGCTGTGCGCTACTACATGTAAGTCAGAATTTCCTAACCGTGGCTTAATTGGCCTCGCATTGGACTTCAACTCTGCAGAATTTAAAGAAAATCTAATTTTCAATTACTCGGCAATACGACATTCAGTACTGAAAATCGTTAAAAATTCACAAAACAGCCAATGGATCAGGCCATGTTGTCTGCCACAACATTTAAACCTGAATTTCCAAAACGTAGCTCGATTGGCCTCTCTTGGGCATACAAATCTGCCAAGTTTAAAGAAAATCTTATTTTCAATTACTCGGCAATACGGCATTCAGTACATATTCTTCGAATATCAAACAGAAATCTGACAAACATTCAAAACATTTGGCATATTCACGAAAATTAGGGGTACGGTTAGCATCGTCCTACCCCTGTCACCCTCTTCATTTTACGGAGTTTTTTTTACTGCAGACCTATAGTAGCATAAGCAAGCTATAGTTGGTGCGAATTAAGAAAAGATAGTCGCGATAATAATAGTGTAGCGGACAAGGAAATGCCGAAAATCGGCAAAAAATTCACTACATTGCCCAGGAATCTGGCCATGCTGTCTGTTACAACATTTAAATCAGAATTGTCAAAACAGGTTTCGATTGGACACACATGGGGCTACAAATTTGCCCAGTTTAAGGAATATATAATTTTCAATTACTCGGCAATCCAACATTAATTACTGAAAATTGTAAAAAAAATTCACTACATAGACCACGAATCGGGCCATGCTGTCTGTCACAACATTTAAGTCAAACTTTTCAAAACGTGCTTCGATTGGGCACACACGGGACTACAAATGTGCCAAATTTAAGGAAAATGTAATTTTCAATTACTTGACAATCCGACATTAATTACTGAAAATCGTAAAGAAAATTCCCAAAATATCCAAAGTATCGCCCCATGCTGTCTGCCACCACATTTAAGCCAGAATTTCCAAAACGTGGTTCAATTGGAGTCTCATGGGCCTACAAATATGCCCAGTTTAAGGAAAATCTAAGTAACAATTACTCGGCAATTCGACATTAATTACTGACAATTGTAAAAGAAATCACAAAATAGCCCAGGAATCGGGCCGTGCTGTGAGCTACAACATGTAAGCCAGAATTTCCTAAACGTAGCTCACTTCCGCTCCCATTGACCTACAAATCTGCCAAGTTTAATGAAAATCTAATTTTGAATTACTCAGCAATCCGACATTAATCACTGAAAATTGTAAAAAAAAATATCAACAAATAGCCCAGGAATCGGGCCATGCTGGTGCGATTGGAGTCCCAAGCGCCTACAAATATGCCAAGTTTAAGGAAAATCTAATTTTTATTTACTCGGCAATCAGATTCATGAAAATTGTAAAAAAAAATCAGGTAATAGCCCAGGAACCGGGCGATGCTGACTGCCACACCATTTAAACCATTATGGGCCTTCAAATATGCCAAGTTTAAAGAAAATCTGATTTTCAATTAATCGGCAATACAACATTCAGTATTGAAAATCGTAAAAATATTTACTACATAGGTCAGTAATCGGGTCATCCTGTCTGTCACAACATGTAAGCCAGAATTACCACAACGTGGTTCGATTGGCCCCTCATGGGCCTACAAATCTGCCAAGGTTAAACAAAATCTAATTTTCAATTACATGGCAATTCGACATTAATTACTGAAAATCGTAAAAATATTCACTACATAGGCCAGTAATTGGGCCACAACATGTAAGCTAGAATTCCCAAAATGTGGCTGGATTGGCCTCTCTTGGGCCTACAAATCTACCAAGTTTAAAGAAAATCTATTTTTCAGTTACTCGGCAATACGGCATTCAGTACATAGTCAACGAATATCAAACAGAAATCTGACAAACATTCGAAACATTCGGCATATTCGCGAACATCAAGCGTATTGTTACAATCGTCGTACCCCCGTCGACCCTCGTCGTTTTAGGGAGATTTCTTTATTGGAGACCTGTAGTAGGATAACCAGGCTATACTCGTCGCCAATTAGGAAGAGATAGATGTGATAATAATAGTTTAACGGACAAGGAAACACCGAAAATCGGCAAAAAATTCACTGTATAGCCCATGAATCGGGCCAAGCCGCCTGCCACAACCTATACGCCAGAATTTCCAAAACGTGGTTCAATTGGGCTCTAATGGGCCTATAAATATGCCAAGTTTAAAAAAAATCTAGTTTTCAATTATTCGGCAATGCAACATTCACTACATATTCAACGAATATCAAGTAGAAATCTTACAAACATTCGAAACATTTGGCATATTCATTGTACCCTCCAGGGGTACGCACTGCTCCGGGTAATCATCATGTACATCGGGACCACAGGTACACAGGGCATCAGTCCGATGCTGCTGCTTAGCTAACCTCGGGGATATGGGAGAATAACCGCGTCTCTCTGGAATCCACAAAGACCAACCTCTAGAGTCGGTGGAATGATCACATTCCAGTTGGGTCATGGGACCATTGTCACGGAAGTTGAACTGCACCGTTTCATCCCAGTTGTTGGAGTCACTGGTTTTGGTTCATTATTTCTAATTTAGACATAGAAATATATCATAGTTGGCAAACAATCGTAGTAGTTTGCTGCTAGTCTAATTGACTATGTAAAAACGGTATGGTCTTCTCTATTCTGATCCTCGCCAGATGTACCTCACCGATCTCTGATCTGTTTATTCTGTGAGGTATCCCTGCAAAGGAGGATCCTAGCGCGGCTACATTAGCAGGTTTAAAATAAACTATAGTTACCTCAGGTCGTCCAAACAAGTGTTGGCTGCGAGAGGAAAGTGCCTCGCGCAGGCCTCCACCACAGGAAACGCTGAAGAGATGCAGCAAAATGGGCCACTCTCCCATTCAAACAATGCTAATAGTGAGAAAATGAATCAACCCAATGTAATTACAAGTTAATGGGATGCACGCTGGTTTACGTGAAGGTGGAGTGGATGATTTCCAAAGAATTCAACACCATCACCTTATGTGAGTTAAAGATACTAATTTAGTAGATGCGGCTTATTTATGCGGGTCTTCTTAATAGAGCTTAATCTAACAGTTTGTTTTTAGTTCTAAGTGTTCCAAGTTTTGGCCGCAAGTGGCTTTGATCACCCCCCCTCACACTGACAGTGTGCAAGCATGTCGCCTGGTGCTAGTTTCAGAATCAAGTAATGATCCCTCCACATACTCCCTACTCACTCCCGTGCTATTTATTATGTGTTCCACCCCCACCGGACGCACTTTGGTTTGTGACAGCTTCGGCCTCCGCTTGCGGCAGCTTTATAATAAAGTGCATGGGAGTGGGAAGAGGAAGGGGGAACAACCTTTCTATCCTTTCCCTTGGACAGCACAAACCAAAAGGTCTTCAAATACGGTTTACCAGACCTAGTAGACCCGCTCTGAGGAGGGAGAGAGCGAGTACGTGGCTCGTCATCGTCCTCAGTGTTAGTCATTTTCACCCAACGCGTGGCTTGATAGGTGAGGGGTCGAACAGACACTGTGGTGCTCTGGACTAACATCTGGAATACTTGTCTCCGAGGGGACATCGTCTGGGTACCTGTGTTGTGCGTATCATCCAGCCCGAGCTCAGACACTGGGTCGTCGCCGACACAAGGTTTAAACCGATCGAAGTGGATGACTGAAGTCAGGCCATAAGAGGCGTGGATTTGATAGGTCACGTCCGACTTCTTACCTACCAGCACATAGGGGTCTTTCAACTAGTAAATCAGTATACTCAACACGTTTGCATAACGTTACATGTCGTGAACCCACACCATTTTACCCACCTCATATGGATCGCCATGCACACGACAGTCAAGCCAGGTTTTATGATGCCGGTGTACAGTGGATAAACTTTCTCTAGCTAGCTCATACGCCCGTTCTTTCCGCTGGCGCATGAGTGTTACGTATAGAGAGGGTGAGTTCTTCTCCCCAGGAATTCTGGGCATGGACAGATCCAGGGGCAAGGCTAGCTCACGGCCTAACATTAAGCGAGCAGAGTATAACTTGTATGGGAGACGTAGATCCCTATCACAACAATCAAGGTGTGTTTCTTTAGTCACCATCACCGCAAGAATTCTGTTGATCCGTTCTACCATCCCATCTCCGTACTGATGGTAGGGTGTTGTACTAGTATTGACTATGTGAAACAATTTGCAGAGCTCAGGGATCAGCCGACTCTCAAAATTGCTACCTTGCAACTCATATGCCATACCGAAACGATATAACACATTGCTTGCCAGAACGTGTGGACGCCTCTTGGTCTAGCAAAGCAAATGCTTCTACCCACTTCGTAAAATTATCTTGAAATCTTAGGATGTATTTATTTCCTTCGTTCGTCGTATTCAAGGGTCTGAGCACATCAATAACCACTCGCTCCCATGGTGTACCAACTATTTTAATTTAAAATGGTGTTGTGTGGTGTTAGCCAATATCATGTCTCTGGCAGGGTATACATTTCCCACCCATACCTTCACACTGTCGCATATATTTATCCAATGGAATATCTGTGTTATCCAGTCGACTGATCTTTCTACCATCAGGTGGCCAACGTTGTCATGTAAATTCTGAAGTATCAAGACACAGAAATGCTCAGGAATTACTATCCGTTGATTGATATAAGAATGCCATTGTGCACATGACACTCCCAATATCTCTGATGCTAATATTTAGCCATAGCGGATAAGGGACTGGTAGATTCCTTAAGTGGACGAAGCTCCTCCTGGATCCACGTGTATATAATTCGTATCTGTGTGACTGTTGCCTGCTCATGAGTGAGTTTCTCTGCATCACAGCATGCGCACCGCAGCTCTGGGAATGTGGGAACTTACTGTAAATTATGTGTCACGGTAGTGGCCACTTCTAGTTCATCCTCGAGTTCGGGTTTACTCAAGTCCTCAGCATTTCTATGCAGTTTGCTGGGTCTATGAACAACATTGAAGTTAACGGCCTGCATGGATTCCTGCCACCTCGCTGCTTGACCATCCGGGGGCTTAAGGTTTCTGAGCCAGCGTGGGTGGCCACTCCATCTGCAGATATGACATGACCCAGGAATTTAACATTTTGTCTGAAGAAATGCCGTTTCTTCGGTTTGAGCATAAGATTTGTAGTCGGAAAACGCATTAATAGACAAGGTTTGTTCATACGAAGAGCCAAAAACGATAACGTCGTCTAAGTGACATAAGCAGATTTCCCAGTGCAGTGCAATTATTACCTGTCCAATGAGACGCTCAAATGTTCCAGCAGCGTTGCACAAAGCATATCGCATTTTGTGGAATTGGAAAAGACTATATCTATATTCTCACGATCAGCCTCATCCATGGCTACCTGCCAGTAACCCCTCGCCAGGTCAAGACTACAAAATCATTTGGCTCCGGACTACGAATCTAGTGCCTAATCCATCCGGGGTAACGGATATGCATCCTTGGCGTTTAGATCATTAAGGCGGTGGTCGTCAATACAAAACTGCAAATATCCATCCTTCCTGCCTGCGAGAACGATAGGACTGGTCCATGGTGATGCAGAGTGCTCAATGATGCCTGGTCGTGACATTCATTTACATGCAGATGTGCTTCTGCTTTTTTGTACATGGGGAGACGACACACCAGCTGAATGACTGGCAGATTTTTCCTGGTGTCGATGGAGTGCCGTACCAGATGGGTTTCTCCAAGGTCCATGCCACCTGTGGAACAATTATCCTGGTACTTATATAAGGGACGCTGTATGTCTCATTTGCGAGATTTCCTTAATCCAACTGTGGCACGCAAATATAATCCATGCAGATCTTCTGGTAAACTATCAGGTGGGGTGTGTAACACACGTGTCAT